>JAOVVO010000423.1:0-72334 GCA_028564675.1 Onchocerca lupi | reverse complement strand
AAAACATTTTTTTTTTTTTTTAATTTTTTAATTTTTTTTATAATAAAAAAAAAAAAAAAAAAAAAAGAAAACATTATATTTTTACAAGAGGAATTTTTGAACAAAATCGGAATATTAACATTTTGCCGTAAAAATGAATAAATGACAGATTACATTAATCGTTCAATCAAGTGATTGTATGATTTGATC
Source organism: Onchocerca lupi (assembly GCA_028564675.1). Classification (NCBI taxonomy): domain Eukaryota; kingdom Metazoa; phylum Nematoda; class Chromadorea; order Rhabditida; family Onchocercidae; genus Onchocerca; species Onchocerca lupi. The sequence goes on along the minus strand of JAOVVO010000423.1, from coordinate 72,145 downwards.
GAACGATCAGAGTAATCTATCAATTATCACTGTTCACATTGATAATATTGATTAAAGAAAAAAAAGAACCGAACAACAAAAATAACAACAAAAACATATTTCTGCTTAAGCCTATTTTTTGCTCATCTAAAGTCCATCCTTTACTACATTGTAATAGACATCAATACCCGTAGAATGTTCAACGAAAAAAGAAAAAAAAAAAAAAGAAGGAAAAATGATAAGGAAAAAATTCATTTTCACTGCTATTTTGTAAAGCAGAAAGCCTTTTTTTTTTTTTCATTTTTATGCATATATCAACTATTCATAGAAAATCTTTTCTCGCTTGTTTCTTTTTTTTTTTTTTTCATGTAAATTAGTGATTCTGGTTCGCATTTTATGATGCAAGTAACGTAAATCAATTAAGATGTCAGAACGATTCACCTGAAATGGTACCCAGTAGGTATTTTGAACCCAACAGTAATTTTCCGTATACTGTTCCATAGCTTTGGTAAATTGCGCTGGTACAAAACATTCAATTGGTTGGCCTAAACAACGAAATGTGAAAATAAATCTGGATTTGTTGAAAAAAGATTTCATTTTCGTTTTTTCATCTTCAGATTTAACAGAATTGATGCATTCGAGAAATGATTAGTGATACTGCTAGGTTTTTGCGGCTGTGTATGTATAGTGAGAAGTTTTCCAGTACAGAATCATTCATTAATTAGTCTTAAAGTTACTAATGATCAATCTAAGCAACATATTCCCTTATTATTAATAAGTGGACAAGTTGCCTGGATTGATAATGATATTATTGTTTAATTAAGTTATTATCATCATTTTGAATAAAAATTTCAGCTCTGCAATTTTTGAACCTCTCATTCCTCAATTTTTCATTCCCAGAACGACACAAATAAGCAACAAAAGTGAAAAAAGTTCATCTGCAACTTCGCGAAATTAATTTCAATTCTCGGATAAAAAAGTACAAGATGCTTTCAGTTACCAAAATGTCATTTATCAGAAAGAATTGAAATTGAAGTGAGAATACTCTGGAGTTTTTTTTTAAAAAAAAAAAGAGAAAAAAAAAGTAATAGCTTTCGAATAATTTCAAGAAAATGCCTCATCCATAATTTTTTTTTCTCGTCTATCACAAAAATTCTGATAAATGAACAATAAGAATGTATCGATGTTGCATATTTTTATCTTATGATAATTTTATTTAATTTGCATAAAAATGAAGCAAATTTGAAGGCTATTAACATAGCATCTTTTTGCTATACCTATTGTAATGCAATAATTAAAAAAAAAAAAAAAAATCCAAAAAAAAAGTAAGAAATTGTTACCATATTGTTTGGCAGATACAATGATGGAAAATAAGAAAAACATGGTTGATGTGTAGAGATAATGAAGTCGATCCACAAAATCATCATCAACTCTTGGCTCAAGAAGTCTTAATGCTGATGTTATCAGATGCATACCAACTCGATATCCGCCTGATACCATTCTATCTTTTCAACCGTTAAAGTAATAATGCTGATAACGTTATCGTCTCGATCAAATTCAATATCCGAAAAGTTGATCCTTCGTTAAAGAACTAACTTTGAACTGCCCATTCATTTAAAGTCAGCTGGCAATAACAACTCGTTCCTCCTTCACGAACGTCACTCTCAACTCCACCCTTACATACACGCAAACATTCTCATGTATATATATATATATATATTTTGATATATATATATATATATATATATATATTTGTATTGTGATAAATATTCAGTACTGATTAAATTATATCACCATAATGGATATATTTGAAATTAATTATTCATTTCAAATATACATCTGATATATTTCGAGTGAAAGAATAATGATGATTGAGCATGCATATAGGATGGCCGATACGAAAGAGATTCATTCTTTCGTTTGATCTTCCGTATATTCAATATTTACCGAAAATTTGAATAGTTTTTTTTTTTTTTTTTTTTCGATCATTTATTTCATTTAACAATTCATGATATTGTGATAATTCTTACTTCTTTTCAATATTGATATTTATGTTTTGATTAGGATGATGTATTTGCTACTAATTACTGCTTTCTTCTCATTAAGCTATTTTTAGTTCAAAATAATAAAAATCTTGATATATATATATATATATTTTTGTACATTATTCGTTATCATTTTATGAGAGAGAAAAGAGATGAGCAAAAATTTGAAGCCAAAAAAAAAAAAAAAAAAAAACCCATTTATGGAAAATAATCAGCGATCGTAAATACCATAAGTAAATAATAGTGTTGTGCTAATTTGGAAAAAAATAGATCAAGAATTTCAATAAAGGAATTCTTCCAAGGAATTAATTTGGCATGTTTTCTTTCGTTATCTACGTCTGTTCAAATTGTTTGTATTTTTCTTTTTTAAAAGTTCAGAGAAAAAATAAGCAAATTTATTTTATTTAATTTTAGTTAGAACCTTTGAAAGAGGAAAATAATCTATTTGTGATATTGAACATAATCTAGCTGCTTAAATTTCATCTTCATTCGCTCTTGAACTTGATGAATCCAGAATAATTTTTACATACTTGTTCTCTCAACGATGAAAATGATGTTTCAGAAGTCTTAAAATCGTTCTTTTTTCACCGAAATCACTCATTTGCATCCCAAAAATGTCATTCAATAGAATCCAAAGTAAGAAGTCATATCCATGATTCATTGGTTATAACTGGAGTCTAAAGCTTCAAGTTCAACATTCTTTCTTATGAATTTATATCGTCTACAAAACTAACTTGATCCAGCCTGATCTTGACATTTTGATGTTATCATAATTTCCTTAGTCCTGATCATAAATTTACAATAGAATGAAAGGTTTTCTGAAAATCAAGCTATCCAAAAATTAAAATTTTCTTCAATGTTATATGATTCAATTTTCTCTGATTCAGCATAAATCGTTTGGAAAATTATTTTGTTACGAAGTACCAAGAGTAAAACAAATGAGTTGGCATTTCATTTTAAATTATCTTGCTGAGTTGTAAGTTAATTACATTAATCTAGTCTAATTGCACTTGGCTCATTTTGTTAATGAAAGTTGACAGAAACGAGATTACAGGAAAATGAAACTTTAAACTTCGTATCTCGACCAAATTTCAAGTATCGTCATTGATCCAAATGATTATGTCAGCTTGGAAAATTGCGAAATTACATTTATAGCAATAGGTTTAGTATCATTATAATTCATCTTAATTAACTCTAGTACAATATCACTATTATCACCATTATCATAATCGCTTCTGATTGTCATATTTGGCACTGTCATGAATATGTTTTCACGTTTATTTCACATCAGACATAATTTCATAAAATTCACATTGTACGTGGGCTTTTTTCCTTTTTTTTTTTTTTTTTTTTTTTCAAGAATATTTCTCATTTTGTTTAGTTTCTCATTTCTGCCTAGCATTTTAGTAATTTTGAATCAAGCATCTATCACTGTATCGATAGTTTCCAGCATGTCTGACAGAATGAAAGAATGGAAGATTTCAAAACAACCTCAAATCCAAACATCTAACCGAATCCGGATGATGTACTCCGCAGAAACGACTGAAACTATTGGTAAAGCATAAGTAGCCTATTAGCTGGATCGGCCACGCGAAGCGAGGTAGGTCAAGTAATCCGAAAGTTCTTAAACACGCGTCTTATCTATACAAAAACAGGCTCCTATTCGAATACAACGTTGTAGCCAAATTTCAAATCAATCGGTGAAGAACTTAAAACGTTTTGTGGCAAGTAACAATGAACATTTAAATTTTTATTTCTATAGATGTAGAAGTAAAGAAGATACAATTCTTTAAAGTAATCAAAATTTGGATAATTTTTGACTTTTTTTTTTTTTTTTTGGATGAATTTATTGATGTATTGATATGCACGTTTTTTTTTTTTTTTTTTTTTTTTTTTTTTTTTTTTTTATCTTTTCAATTCCATTAAATGAGTACTTTCTTCTCGAATGTTGAACTTGCTTTATTGCGAAGTCATCTCTTCTAATAGCAACTTTTTCTTTTTCTTTGAATTTTTTTTATATAAACAGATCGATTGATGTGAACGAAAAATTGGATGTTCCAACCAATGGTGCTAATTTTTCATCCCATTTCGTATGCCTAAGTGAAAATTGTGATTTCAATTAAGAATGTTTTCTGAAGCTTCAAATACGATGCTAACTGATGTTATCAGTGCCAGCACAGGTAAGTATCATATATGGCGTATCAGTGAACTATCATATTTGGTTTCATTATCAGTGCATGAATTCGTTTTTTTTTAATAATGCATCGCAAATAAGCAGAAAAAAAAAGAGTATATTCGACATGCACTGTTTGTGGTAACAATCAATGGAAAATCGCTTTGCACTGAATAATTAGACGAGTAAGGTAATCATTACATAGTAAGTTAAAATATTAGTTTGATAATTGTAGGAAATATTATATTTAATCGAATTTTTGTTCTAAATTGACGTACATTTGTCATGTATAATCGTTGTAATATGATATGTTACTCCTTTGGAAATAATAGTTAAAATCTAGCATTTCATATTTGTTTGCGTTTTTAGTAAATTTATATTTATTCGAGAAACTTGCAATAATTTCTAAGAGCAAATCTGACGTACTTAAGATAGTACATTTATTTCAAAATACTTGAATTTGATTGATCAACGTTTTGAATTACGAGAAAATTGTTGACTAAATGATTAAGGCTTTCGGTACTCGATTATTTAAAATAAGCATAACATTTTGTTTGCACAAATTTTAACAGAACATCAAAGGAATGATTATTTAGAGAATGGAAGAGATTTCTAGTCTTTTCTGAATTCCCAGGATATACTGTGAAACATTCCCATGGAATGGTAAAGTTGGTTTTAACTAAACTTTTTGTGTTAACAGTTTGCAGATGAGAAATGTTATGAATTTTAAATTTTGCAGATTGAGATTAAAAATATTATTGATTGATTGCAGAGTGATCGTCAGAATTTTCTTTCTGATAAGAGCAAAAATCAATACACTGTTTATATCTTTTCGCATGGTATATTTATTTTCTTCTCCCTGTTTTGGTTGAATTGACTCTAAAAACAAGAAAAAAGATGCAGCTATGACTGAATTTTTTGAACTATGTCATTGATTATTCTTGTATGTTTCAAAAGCATCCATAAAATTTTTCTCTCTCACTCTCTCTGCCTTTCCTTTGTCTATTCCATGACTCCTGGATATCCGGATAGTTCTAGTCGTTTTATATTCATTTTTAATTCCATACTTCATGTCTCATGTCTCAACTTATGTCTCAACTTTTCATTGTTAAAAGTCTCAGCAATTCCGCCCATCCTCCAACCAATCGATTTCTAAGTGTTTTCTACACACTGCTAAATTTTAAACATGCAGTATACATGTTTGTTACATAGTGTGCATTGTTGTACTTCCGTCATCTGACTGCTAGTTTTATCTTATCCCAAAGATAAAATCCCATTCTGCTCTTATACTCAAGTTTATCAAGTTTTTTGGATGTTATAGTTTTTCGAATTTTTCAGGATCGTCATGAACGATGAAATGACGGTAGCTAAAGAAGATGAATTCAAAGAATGCCTAGAATTATGCCAAAACGGTGTAACGATGTGTCGGATCAAAACGGGTCGTTTGTTAACACCTCGAAAAATCTACGTGGACGATCAAAAATGGCTATGTTATCATTCGGCTGCCTGCTGGAAGTTTGTGCCGTTAAAATTCAAATCTGGCAAGTTGCTAATTTTTCAAATTAGTTCACTAATTAGTGAAGTAAAGTGCGTCGTAATTTTATTTTTTTCTTAACTTGCCTAATCTCCACCGTTTGCATTTTTATAGTGATAAGACCTTTGCAAGATTGTATACTTATCGCTACGGTTAGCTTTTTAAGGATTTTGAGAAGTGCTGTGTGTACTTTATTGAAAATCATTTTTTCAAACCTTGTGATTTAAAATTCTTTTATTTTTCATAAAAGGATAAATACGATAAGGAGCCTTTTCCGTTGGTTCTCCAATATTTATGGAATTTTATTGCTTTAAAACAAACTGCTATATACCTCCATCTATATTTCGATTTTAAAATGGTACCGAAAATTTGCAATTTTGCGAAAATGGTGCAGCACAAACCGCTATTTTTCAGTAAATATTGGCGACATCTCAGAAGTACGCAAGGGATTCAGTTCTGATAACCTCCACAAAGCTTCCAAGAAATATTCTTTTCGAGAAAAAGTTACGGTTAGGTTAATTTTATTTTTGTGATTTAGAATTGTTATGAACATCAAAATATGAGTATTTGTGCATATTTATATGAATTCATTTATGTGGTCTTTTAAAGGATGAATTTAATAAAATGCAAAATTTGATTAATTTTTGACCTTAAATTACGGGCTTATTTCTGGTTTTCGTACAAGATTGAACATATATACAAATTGCTATACTTACATACTGGTGAAAGCCACCTTTGACCATGTTATCTCTGTTGATTGTCTCACTCTGTGTTTAAGGTGAAAGAAATCTTTTTAATGCCTTTAAATTTTGCACTGTAGCACATTGGAATTTGTAATGAGGATTCATTAATTTTTTAAATCTCATCATTTCCTGTTACACATTAGTGACAACACTTATGAGTGTTCAGAAAATATTGGTTATTAATTTCATCTCGTTGTTTTAAATTTTGTTGACTTTTTTTTTTTTTTTTCGTTTTAACGAATGAAAATTGAAGGCAGAAATGTGTATGTCTGTAATTTTAACTCGTCGACATATCCTCCACAAATCGGTTGATTTTGCTATTGAAAATCCATCCGTAAGAGATAAGTTTGTGAAGGGTTTGCAATATCTTATCGATAAGAAAAATCAAGAGCGCGTGTACTTTGACGAAGAGCGCTGGCTTTTGGATAATTTCCGAAAGGCTGATATAAACAAAAATGGTCAGTTGATTTCATAATACCTCACTGAAACGAGTATTCAGTATATTTGATGATTTTTAATTCCACAGAATCGAGCATAAATCCTAAATCTTTGTTTAAATCGAAAGGAAGTTACTTACATTTATTTATTCTTTAACATTTATAATGAGGATTTACAACAAATCATCGTTTCAGGCAAATTAAGTTTTGATGAAGTATTGAAGTTGTTGGAAACGCTGAATCTGCAAATCAGTAACGAATATGCACGTGCTTTGTTCACGGTCATTTTTCAAAGGCTCATAAATGAATGATTTATGTCAAAATTCATTCTTTTTTCTCCAGATTTGCGCCAATGGAGTTCACTTCCGTTTGTCTTCATAATTGTTCTTTACAGCTATTGAAAGTTTTTGCATCCGAATTTGAAGGAATAATCTATTTGTCATTCCAGTCTGCCAGTTTTTTTTATCATAAATTCATCTCTTCTGCAGTTGATGTGCTTCTTAGTATCTTTGATTTTTCCTGCAATGTAAGTAATATTTTAACTTTTTCAGCAATCAGATTCTTTTGGCAAAAGTGATGGGCAGCTAGACGAAAATGAATTCATCAATTTCTTCTCCCACCTAACGGAGCGTCCGGATCTGAAACATACAATGAGGATGTTCAGTGCAACTAATGACCCAGCTTTGTCTTCTGTTGATCTGAAAACATTTTTAACAATCGAACAACAGGTATTCTACAGCATTCACTTAATGTACTTGACATGTAGTTTTTTGATTGTTAAAAGATTAGAAATGCAACATCATTTCAAAATAATGTATGGTTTTAAGTTTTTCTTTTAATATAGTTCAGGTTAAGAAAGAATTTCCTCAGTAAATTATATTTACAGTTTTATTTTCAGTTTGATGACATTGATGAAAAGAAGGCTGCATCAATCATCGACTATTTTGAAACATCAAAACAAAGCATAAAAATACTTGGACCCATAGGTGCCACATTATATCTGGATTTTTGATTACATTCTCCCTAATTTTTCTGATGTCGAATAATATTCCACTTAATTTTATTGTTCTGATAAATAGAACTTGCAATTTAATTACTTCTATACACTAAATAGTTTCATCGGCAATCTTGACTGTTGCTTGACGAACAATGATATAGGTTGTGATGCTGATGGTGTGATATACATCCTAGAAATCTGAAAGTTTTTTTTAAAAAACAATCATAGCACCTCGGCGTAATAACCGCAGGCTGGTAATTAAGGAAAGGAATCATTAAAAAAAAGATGGAGCCAATACATGTTGCAGTTCAAGTGAGATATGCTCTGACTGTATTTGAAAAATTTTCTTCATTTTTAAAGTCAGTTTTAAGAATTCTGATTCATTTTCAGGTTTTCGTCGATTACTACTCGGTAAATGGGGCAGCATCATGAAGCCTGGACATGAAGGAGTTTTCCAGGATATGGATCATACACTAAGCCATTATTACATTAACTCAAGTCACAATACCTATCTCACTGGATTGCAAATGAAGGGTGAAGCAACTGTTGAAGGTTATATCAACGCGCTAAAAAAGGGTGTACGGCTTTTAGAGTGTATGTATTATTATCATTTTTATTGTAAACTTTGCTAAGTTTAATTTTCAGTGATTACATTTTCAAATTTGAGATCGTATTATACTGCTTCAGTAGACATTTTTGATGGCGAAGAAGGAGAGCCATGTATCACTCATAAACGTACGTTTATCAGAAAGATTACTTTGAAAGATGCATTAAAAGAAATTGATGTGTATGCCTTCAAAACAAATCCTTATCCGGTGATATTGACAATCGAGAATCATGTTGGTTTACCGCAGCAGAAAGCAATGGCACGCATTTTTAAAGAAGTTAGTTGTGACCATATATTTTCAATTATTTTAAATATTTTCTTTATCTCTTGCACTGTATTTTGATTCAATATATTTATGTGTACTTTCATGTAAAATATTCATTTTTTTACTTTTCTTCAGAGCTATAAATTTTTCTATTATTTATATTTAGGTATTAAGTGATAAAATATATATGCGTCCGAATAATGGAGCTTCTCAACCTTTACCTTCTCCAAATGCTTTGAAGAATAAGTATCTGTTGCGCGGCAAAAAACTGAGGTCAGAAAGAGGTCCTGACCGAAAATTTGATCAGGATAATGACGAAATAATTGAAGATAACAATGAAAATAAAGACACTATCAAACTCGACCCAGAATTTTCTCAGTTGATATCGCTACCGTCTGTTAAACTTTCACAAAACATCTTTCAAGATATTGATGAACGTATGTTTTCATTGTGCATTTGAAGGATTGGTTGTTATGAGAATGGAACAATTGAAAAGGCTTCCATAATTTATTTTTAAGTTTGCTATCCGGTCAAACGCTTTGGTTCTGAGTCTATAAACGAAATATTTCTTTTGGTAATTAATAAGCGATCATTTGAAATCCATTCAGTATCAAAATTATAAAAAGCAATTCGAATTGCTTTCAGATCCAATGGATGGTTCCTGTTCTTTATCCGAAGGAAAGGTTGCAAGTTATATGGAAAGCGGTTATTCGCTTGCCGCTTATACATCAAAAAGATTTGTAAAATCGTTCCCAAAAGGTTTGCGGCAGGATTCAAGCAATATGAATCCTATCCCTTCATGGCTTTGTGGTATACAGTCGGTTGCAATGAATATGCAAACTGCAGGAGAATATCTTGATTTAGTTAACGGTCTCTTTCGAATTAATGGTAATTGTGGATACGTGCTCAAAGCAACGACACTAATCGATGGACTTGGTTGGTTTCTTTTTTTGTTTTTTTTATGAAGTATTTAAATATAAGGATTTAGAATGAAAGTTAATACGACATCTTACCAAGATTCAGGGGGCCATGTGTATCTCAAACTACTTAAGAAATTGAAATAATATTCTTTAGTTATGTAGACGAAGATATAAATTTGGTATCCAAGTGGTATATTTGCAATTATTTTTGGAATTTCGAAGGATCTGAAAGGCGAAGAACTAAGATTAAGAAGTTAGGGAAGTGAATACGAAGTCTCACATTGATTTTCATGGTACTGGCCCACAGTTATCTATGAGCCGAATAACACAAACTAAATGAATGAATCTAAACTTCATGCAAAATGAAAATGTTTGATCTTTTAGATCCACGTATGCCTGAAGTATCAAGTGCAGTTGTAACAACGATGCTAGTTGGGGTAAACCAGTTTTACAATCTTTCACAGTTGTTAACAGATTCTGTTTATTTTAGCAATTTATATTTGAGTAAAAAATATGTATGATTTCAGTACAGGCCTTTTAGAGAGTTGATTTACTGATTGTCGTATTCATCGTTTTGGATCCAGTAAATATTCAGTATCAGTTGTTTTGGATGCCAAAAAATTTGCCAATAGTTATATCTAATCATGTTTCATGGACAAAACATGAAATGTGATGCATGAACTTCCATAATATTTCATCCTTGTTCTTCGGTTTTCAGGTCATAAGCGGGCAATATCTACCGAAGCTATCCCAAGCAAATGATGTTGTCGATCCATATGTGACTGTTGAGATCTTTGGAATTCCGGCTGATTCCCGAAAATTCCGGACAAAAACCATACGCAATAACGGGTGCATGTTTTTGTCATGATTTTTTTGATTGGATAAATAGTATGGTTTTCTTGCTTCATTAAAAAACTATTGGGGAAGTGTTCTTGTTGTCTCCACATGTCCTGGAAATCATAATTTTCAAATGTAACATGGCTAATCCACAAAAATTCTTTGGTATGTAGAAATTATTATTTAAAAAAGTTAATTATTTATATTTGAGGCTACTTTTGAACCAAATGTTTATGAAATAGTATGTTTCAGTTTTAATCCACAGTTCAATGAAACATTCACGTTTCCGCTTCATTTTCCTGATTTTGCACTGCTTCGTTTTTGTGTGAAAGACTTCGACTCAACTTCAGCAAACGACTTTATTGGTGAATATACAATCCCGATAAAAAGTATACGTCCAGGTTTGAAACTTCGATACCTCAAAATGTTGTGGGACTGTGTTGTTTTCTTCTAATTAGTTGGTGGATTAAATGTGTGACAGTTAGCACCTTTTTATAAGTTTCACGCATAATCATGTCTTGCACGTGGTCACTTCACCATGGAAAGATAAGCTATCCTAGAGGAAAGAGATGCCTTGTTTATCCTGGTGATTGACACAAAGTACGTATGGAACTATATTAAGGTTACTCACACATACGACTGAATACGGGCCGTTTTCGTACAATGGACGAATGTGCCTCAATTTTTACACGAATTGCGTTCGAATGAATTTATTGCTGCATCATATGCTAAAAGTTCAATTTTTCAAATTGTATATTTTACGAAATGAATGCTTATGCTTAAATCAGTTGTCGCTTTCTTTATGATCCTTTCCAAACAGTTCAACGAATTTCCCTTATCGCCTTTTACCTTTTTTCACTTTCACTTATTTGTTTCGTGTAGCTGAAATAGGACGCATATGTTCCACATGTTCGCTTAAATTGATTCTGAGATGTAGTAGACGAAATCAAAACCACTGATCCATTCCAAATGATTGATCAATTCCATGTCTTCTCAATGACATGCGTAGACATGATTGCTTGGGAGATAAATTCTTGGATTCAGAAAAGTGTTAACAACACTTTTCGCAAGCTTGCATAACGAAAATGAGATCCGAAATAAGTAATGCAATTCTATTTAGTCGTGGTTGCTTCACGTGACAAAGTAGTCAACATAATGAAATGTATTTTGCTGTTGTCGAACAACTTAAATCAAAATTTCTGCAACAGAGAGACAATTATTATTTAGCATATTTTATACACCCGAATCCGATTTAAAATAATGCACCATTAACTTGCAGGAACTGATTTATTATTCCAAAACAGGGAATTCTAGTCCAAATTAAAACTGGAAGTGTTTACAAGAAAGCATAAAACGACTTATACGAGGTTTCATACAATAATGACTTCTCTAATGGTTCTGCCAAGATCGCTTTGCGTTGGTAATTGTCCTAACCGTCGCTGTGAACTACAAATGATGAGATGACACTACATAGGATATCAATTCAAGAAATTCAGATCACAAGTAAAATAAATCAGAATACACAGAGAAAACAAATATTGAGCAAGAGTGCTGTCGATCAATACGTTAAAAACATTTCGAGTGAATAATTCAAAAAAATACAAATATCCCTTGTAAGGACAAGAAATCAGATGAGATGCCAATCTGAGAAATATTAAGGAAACTGCTCCTTCTTACTTTTCACCACTTCTGCGAGATACTTAAATCTGAAAATGAGAGGCTTTTTTTAAAACTAATTCTTGAGAAGAAAAACAAAAACTGGCCTGGGATTGATGAACAGAGTTGTATTTCAAAGTGACAATTTTTCGGATTTAATGTCCTCTGTTTGAATTTTAAGGATCTTCGATGAGCGAAGAATTTGCCTGACACATAACAATCTGACAGAGACAGAAAAGTAAAGAGAAAGCGTAATTCGAGTATAAAAAAAAGTAGAAGATATTGAAAAAACGAAGTCCAGAAACAGTCCAATAATGGGGTGATCCTACAATACCGAAATTCTAGGCAAATACCCTAAATTGCCGTGGAAGATCTAAGAGTTTCCTATGATCTATTTCCCTCGCTTCCCGTCTTCCTATCAACAGTCATGTTGTCGAGCAAGATTTATAGCAGCATAAAAAATAATTTACCAACCTCCTTATACAATCCTTCCTTGATCTTCCTACAAAATTTGCAATATTTTCCCAACGGTCTGGATCTGATGAGGGGAATTCTTTAAGCGCTGTTTCAAGCAACTTTTGTTCTTCTGCTTTCCATTCCAATTCACTTCCTTTTGCTGGATTAATCAAAATATCTTTCACTTTCTTTTGGTCTTGAGCATTATTTAGTGACTTCAATGTTTTAACCTAAAACCAAGTGATTTTCGTACTTTAATGAATTGCAGAAAATGAATTTATAACACAATTAAAGCATCTGAAGTGAAAAATATATAGTGTGATTTCAATGAATTGCAATATGGATCCTGATTTTTTTAGTGCCGTCTATTTTGCAAAGTACTCGATTCGTCTCTGTGAATACCAAATTTAACATGAGTAAAAACGAAATTTTCCAGTCCTTTATAGCATATTTCACGATATATAGTATGTAAAAGAAGACTGCACCTCAAAGTACATATACGGCTCTCAAAAGGCGCTATTAATGAATAACTAAAACTAAATACCTGAATCAAGACGTCTTTTTCTGTTTTCTTCTTTGCATTCTTATTTTCACGGTGCTCATTGACATAGTTTGCAATCTCTAGCCATCTAAAAACATCTTTTTTTAAATTTAATTCTGCAAAATACAGCCACATCAAAAATTTTCGGAAATTTCTATATTATGGTCGGCTTCAACACACATTCTACTTGTTCATAATTTACAACACTAAATAATATCGGTTCAAAGTAAAGAATAAATCGAGATATGAACTGCTATACAAAGTATGTGTTTCAACCTTTTGATGGTGCCGATGGGATACAAAGTAGTAGCTTTGACCAGTAACATAATTTCATCAGCAGACCAACGAGATATGTTATCTGCAGCATTCTCGGAAACTCCATCTTTCGTCTCGACACTTTCTGGAACTTCTTTATGAATCTGAAACTCACAGTTCCATAAAAGAGCTACAACCCAGAAAATGTACTATTTTCCTTCTGAAGTATTATCTATTCAGTTGGAAATGATGAAATTCCAATGAATAAAACTAATACATCACCCAACAATTTTAACAGCACTAAGTATGTAACAAAAAACAAGAGATTATATTTCATGGCAATAAAATTTGTTCCAAGCAAACAAGTGTACCTGAACGTTTAAAGTTTCCATTGCTTCCGTGAAACTGTTTACCAGTTCAAGCTTGGCGGTGATTCCATTTAAACGAACTGCATCAAATCGCAAACAGATATGTTCAATTACTTCTAGACAAGATAATTTCGATGAAACGTCTGCATCCCAGTAATTCTTACTCTAAACATTGCAGCTTTTTTTCAAAATTAAATTTTTGATTAACAATATCTTATCTGGGAATCATTTAGTATTGCTTCCTCATCACGATGCCTACCCCACGACTATGGAAAACGACTCGAAGGAGACTGACGGCATAAGCCGTTGAACCGTCCCATTATTCCACTTATTCATTAGAATTTTGGAGTTCGAAACGCTTGTCTCAGTCGATCAACATAGGATTATTTCTTCGCAGTTCCTCTGAAGCTTTTCTATCATGTATGTAATCATTTCCACTATCATAACATCCAGAGAAGAGTTTTCTAACATAGCAGTTCGATGCAACAAACCTCAGCGGTTTTACGCAGTTTCCTTCGAGCTTCGCTAAGCTGTTTTTTCTGTTGCTCTTTTAATCGTTTTTCGTAAGCCCGCTGCTGCCGTTCTTTTTCTAATTGTTCCTCCTCTATTTTTCTATTTTTTAATTCAATTTCCTAAAAAAAAAAATCTCTAAAATTCATTTACTTTGCTCTTTGCAAAAGACAGTACCATTGTTAAACCTTAAGCTCAAACCAGACATTACCAATTTCTTCTTCTCATCCAGGGCTTTCTTCTCTTCCAAAGCCCTTCTACGTTCGTCCCTTTGTTTCTCCTTTTTCAGTTTTTCCTGCTCCCTGAACAATGCTACTCGGGGATCTTTACGGTACGCCATTTCAACAAGATTTCTGATTCGTTTCATTTCATTCTTACGCCGTTTCTCTCGCTCAACCTAATCAAAACCATACAAAATTTTATAATTTAGACATGGTAAATTGATACACAAGAACTTGTGTTTACGAATATAAAAAGATGTGAGGAGAACTTTGATTAAGTAAATAATAATTTAAATGCATTGATGATAAAATGTAGAGATATTTGATGCTTCTTCACGTGAAATGATAACGATTTTCAGTAATTTCGAGAAATCTTTTCAAATAAAAGATGGGTTATCTTCGATCCTATTCAAAAACTGAATATTAACCTTATTTATTTTCTCAATTTCACGTCTTTCCCATCGATCTTCTCCTTTCTCTTTATCCTCTTCGTCCAAATATGAGAATTCACGCCACGAATTCCAGTTAAACCAAAATGAGTAAAACCTGTCCACTTCAACTTGTGCGCTACTGCTATCACCTAATAATGGTACCGGTTGTTGAACAGACCATCTAAAAATGATATAAACTTCTAATCCCTTACATAAGTACAAATTCCTCGTTTTCTTTGTGAGAGAGTTTCAAACAACAGACAACATTTTCTTTTGTTTTCAGGAAGTTAATGAAATGTGAGTCTTAAATTTCTACTCTAATAACCTTAAAAATCTCCGTAATATTTGTCATCATGTTAAAGAATCAACAAAATTTGATCAGAACGTTCAAATAACAGCGAAAATAAAATGGCGAAGAGATTTCCCAAGATTGAAGTTGTAGTAAGCTACAAAATCAAATAAATACTTTATTCAGAAAAAATGGAATGCTAATTCGTGTTTGTTTAAATACTACACCAAAAATTATCTTTCCTTACGATGCGAGTAATGCTACTGCTAATTACAGTCTTATGGACGTGCGGGGGAAAAGTTATGAATCCATAATAGCCGTTTCACAACCGGACAAATAATACGAAAAATGGAGTTTTTATCCGACCAATAAAAAAGTGTAACAATAGCAGAACTTGAAATGACTTTAAAAAAAAATTATATTATGTAAAAACCTTGCATTCCTAGTAAAGACCGGCGTCAAAATATCGTAAAAATTGACGGGGTTGATCATTTTCTCATCCGGGATCGAATCATCGAATAATGGATCTACAGAATCATAGGCTCTTCTTTTCTGTTCCGATAATCCTAATTGCTCATACGCTTTGGTAATACATGTGAAATAGTCTTCAGCACCACCGGCTTCAACTTTTACAGCATTGTTCTTATCCGGATGATGCTTCAACACTTTGGCACGATCTGCAAAGATTTCATTTCGAGGATAAAGATTAAAAAATAAATAAATAAAGACAAAAATACCATTTCGCAAATTTACAAAAATTGCAGTTTTAGAATTCTCAGCATCATAAGATATTTAAAAACTAGACAGCCTGTGCAACGTTGCACATATGAAAACTAAGTCCACACTAAAAATTTCAAGTCAGAGAAGTCTCAAACTTTGTTGACTGTCACCAGGATACAAATCAGAATAAACTAAGTTTAACATAATTTGACTTCACCTTAAAAAACTTGAGGCACTAAAAACAAAAAATAAATGATAACTTTTATAACTTACAGGCAGTACGAATCTGCGAAATGCTAGCTTGCCAGCGTAGGTTTGATAACCCAAGAACTTTGTAATGATCTTGATCTTTGCAATGTTTCGGATCCAGACTTTTCAAAAAACTGAGATACTGCTCGTCATCCAAATCCATAAAATCTTGTACTGCCTGAATTCATACTGTTTCTTCGTCTTATTTAAGAACATTGACTCATAATAATTCAATTTTTTTGCATTAAATTTTTTTTTAAAAGCAAAAACCGTTACATCGGTCCCATTGCCTTCCGCGCTGTCCAAATTAGTCCAGTTTTCAGCAAGGCAATCAACGGTTGATGACTGTTTCAAAACAGGTTCAGTACTTAAACCAAGTGTTAGTTTATCGCGTATAATACGTAATTCGTAGGAAATCCCTGCTTTCTCTACTTTCCGTACATTCCGGCTAAATCCATAAATGGCCAAATCCAGCCCGGATAACTGCATTATGGCCTGTAAAAAATATATATAATAAAAAAGTTGAAATTTTAAACCATAAGTTTTAAACTAGTTGTGCAAATAGGTTTAAAAGAGCAAAATACACTGGCGCTAGGGAGTTATATTCGTTTTGCATATTCTGTAATGATTTCTCTGAAAAATTATTTTTTTAGAATTACCTTTTCCGGAAAACACAGTTAGACAAACGAACAATAATGATTATCAAACATCTGATGAGAGATAAGAAGTGTCGTTCCCAACTTCTAGAAATAGGTCACGTCCTTCTGGTTAAAATGAAACCTTCTGTCCCGAGGTTAAGATTTCATTTCCGGATGTTTCCTGTGAAGTAAATTAGTACTTGACGCACATGAGATTGCTCCCATTTCCACAAAAGTTTCGTGGAAGACACATACGATCGTAGGGATTCAGTTTATGGAATCACCAAATGATCTGTTAGATTTTCGTCCGGAATCTGTTGGGCCATCTGGTAGTGTGATATCGATCGTCGGATATTGACGCTTCCGGTTAAATATTATTGTTCGTGGCTTACTTCATTGATATGTTACTTTATTCATTGCTCTATGCTTCTATTTACTTTGATGAAATAAGTCGTTTAAGATGATGAGGTAGTGATTAAATAGCAAAGGAAGGAAGGAAATGATTAGTGTATAGAAAATTCTTTTCATAGGCTCCCCATAACAATCCTTTTTTTCTTTTTTTTTTCTTGGTTTGAATAGTAAACGATTTTCCTGTCATTCGAGCGCTTCAAAGGATAGCTTACAATAAGCATGTTAGTAGTATCCATAGGAATCGTTTTGCTTTATAAGCGAGGATTGAAGTACTAAACGGAAGAAATACTTTGATGGAAGATAAATAGAGAAAAGAGATGAACTTGAGATATTGACCAATAAAGTCTGTTGAAGATATTTGAGGGGACAATTGGAATCTTTGTTTTTTTTTTTTTATATGCAGATTATTTCCAACAATGTACATTCATAACTTCAATGATTTGAACCGTCTCTTAATCATTTATCAGCGAGAAATAGATTTTAATTAAATTCTTTGCAGGATAAATGAGGAGAAGTTGTTATGCGTTGAAAACGGTCCTGTTTCAGTCATGTTCTATTCGTACAAATGGAGTGTTATCGATGAGAAGTTGCCATCTGGTAGGAGCAGAAAATATCAAACCTATGAAAGGAACAGATGGTTTATCAGCACTTGATATTGTCAAAGAATATGGCATACCAATTCAAAGAGTTTCATTGAGTCGTGGACTTGCACTGAATCGCTTTGAAAAAGTATTTTTCTATTTTATTACACTGAGCTCTTAAAAAAAAAAAAAAAAAAAAAAAAAAAAAGTTCAGATAATTATAAATTTCGATACCCTGTTTGATTCTTTCAAGATTTTTTTTTTAGAAAATTTACATAGCAAAGTTTTTTCTTCGATTTGGAAAAATCTGTTTCAAAAGCTTTTGTTACTACTTACTCATAGGTTTCACTGTATTCCTGCAGCTGTAGTTTTATATCCTAAAATGGGAGTTTCTTTTAATAAAATGGCAATTTTCTCATTGCTTCCTTTGCTTCTTTCAAAATTTCCTTGTAAATCATTTAAAATCACTAGTTTTATGCGAGATTTTCTCATTAAGTTTCACTGTTTTCCCTGAATGTCGTTGATCTATGTGTTGTCATTTTGTAGGTTGTCTGCCGAGCATTGCAGTAGTTGAGTCCCTTAATTTAACAAAACTAGCTTTTAACTGTTGCAAAACTTCGCAATGAGTGAATGAAGCAAAAAACTTCACTTTGTAAGCTTCACTGTTTTGTACTTAAAATTATCAATGTTTTTAAGGATTTCTTCATTTATCCAGAATATTCTGACACGGATGCAGTTGAGAGTATATTGCAGTTAGTATCTGCACTCAAGGATGACATCAAAGCATCTGGTTAGTTAAAGGAAGTATGCCATTGCAATATCTAGGGAAAATTTGATGTACTATAGAAAACATCATATCTTTATCTTGTATGATTTCACGTAGTCAGTTTTCAGCTGTTCAGGAGGATTCTGTTACATCTCTTTGGGACAAATACAAACTCTCTTCTTACACTGTTCCTAAGGAATACGGTGTGTTATTTTGATTTTACATCATTTTCATAAGAAATAAATGAATAGAAAGAAATGTCTCTGGTCATCATCGCAATTATAGAGGTAGCATGGGATGTTAAAATTATCTCATCTTTTGTAATCGTTTTATTTGAACAAATATTGTAACACAGTATAACGATAAAAACAGATTTTTCTTTCATTTTGAAATTTCTCTTTCACTAGCAATTTATTACAAATAGAAATATTCAGGTGGTGCCGACATTTGTTACAAAGATCTTTTGACTATTTGTGAGGGATTAGGATCGTATTGGAGTTTTTATTTTCGTTTCGAACAGACTCATTTAGCAGCGTCTCTTATTTTGCTATACGGTAGCGATCAACAGAAGTCACATTATCTTCCACAAATTGCATCGGGAGTAATTCGACCTGTAGTTGGTTTTTCCAGGTCCGAGATTTTGATGCATTTTTGTTTTAAAATATTGTCAGCTTTGTCTTGCAAAAAATTCATAAATTGCAGCACTTGTGTAATTCTGTGTAATCCGCAGATGTCTTTCGCGGATAATGTCCATTTTTCGCTTAATGAGAAAAAAAAAAAAAAAAGTGATGCGTGGATATCTCGATGGATTAGTTTTTTAATATTTTCAGGGATTCGAGTTTGGAATCAGTGACATCTTCATGTGAACTTATTGATGGTAAACAAAAATTGATTGCAACAAATCACTTTATTAATGCATCAGATGCTAATTTGCTACTCGTTTTTGCCAAGCAGGTTCGATTTATTGGTCGCATAAATTTAAGAGATCCTTATTATTGTTTTGCTGAAAAAGCTTCTTGTTTGAACTACGGGGAATTTTCGATTATTTAGTGGCAGTAATAATGGCTTTGTAAGTTGTCCATTCACGCGTTGGACATGTCATTGATTAATTTTTCCCCATAATTCTTACGCTGAATGTGCTGCCGATATTTTATGCTCCTTATATTCTCGGAATACTTCATTTACTATAATATTCATTGCTTTCCTAGTACAAATTTAATTTTTGGGGATGTTCAGGATAATAGGAGACTTTTGTGGGAAGAAATAAAATAGTTGGAATCTATTTGCCATAAAATTTGCTCGTTAATCATTTCCAGGATGGAAAGAACGTATGCTACCTTGTTGAAAGAAAAGATATGGACAATGATACTTTTGAAATGGGATCGAAAACTTTTATTTTTGGGAGAAATGGATTGGAAAGTAAATATTTTTTAAATCATTTAAGATTTTTTCCAAAGATTCATTGAAAGTCCAATTTTGTGGAATATCATAACATTTCCAACTATTTTAATTGCACTCCCATCTCTTCAGTTAATTCATGGGAGCAGATGAGTGTAGAACCAACTTCGATGTTAGGGAAACTTGAAGATGGAAAAAAAATCTCGCAACAAACATTGGTAAAAAGGATTACATTTGGTGCTGCCGTTGTAGGTTGCATGAAAACTTTAATGAGTATGTTGTACATTATTTTTCTCTGTTCTGTCGTGATTTATTGGACTTGTTCCTGCACTGTTCTAATCATAATTCTTACCTCACTCATGCTCCAAAAAAGTTTTTGTGGCTAGAAACACTGCAATATGATGGTATTTGCAGTGAGGTGTATTTTTCTAATATCGCTCATGACAGTTAGCATGAAAGTACATGATCTTTTTGAACTTGATCAAATTCCGCATTGCCAAGAATGTGTTAAGAAAAATTGTTCTATTACGTAGAAATTTTTTTTGTAATTTATAGGTACTTTGTCAGAATATTGCAATACAACACTGCAGCAGGATTTGCCATTAGCAGAAAGGAATAACATCAAGGTAGGTGAGTACTTTTTACCTATCATTTGATGACCGTCTTTTTCAATGCATCTTTTTTGATTAGAAGATAAGATTGTTCAAGTAAGAACATCAGTATTAATCATTTATTTTATACTGTGAGTAATACAATCGAAT
The DNA here is from genome assembly GCA_028564675.1 of Onchocerca lupi. Lineage (NCBI taxonomy): Eukaryota > Metazoa > Nematoda > Chromadorea > Rhabditida > Onchocercidae > Onchocerca > Onchocerca lupi. Next base: position 51,357 of record JAOVVO010000423.1, on the reverse strand, counting down.
TTAGCATTTGGTAACAAAACTTGCATTAAATACTTATGTTCTTGAGTCAATGTGCTATTACGTTGGTGGACTTCACGATGAAGAACTTATACTATCAGTTGATGTCGAGGAAGCAATAATCCATGTAAGTTTCTTATTTTTGTGACTTTGAAGTTTCGTATGACCCATTGTTGTTGGCTAATTCTAGCCAAACTTGTTTGGATTATGCAAGACTTAGATTCAATTATTTACCATTCGATCTCGAAAGTTTTCATTGTTTCTTTCGTGCCATTACTTTGGGGTATCGTGAGAATGTATTTCTCTGGCAGTAATTAAAGTTATCCGATTAAGTACTTCAAACTTATCCGGAATATTTTTTTTTTTTACTTTTACTACATCTCTGTCTTTAATTTTCTGGATTTCTGTTTAGAAGTATGCCAGGCATTTGCTTTCTGAAGCTGTCTCGTCGACTATAGATATTATTGGACTGGATGCTGCTACGTCCAGTATGAATTTCGACGGATTGATGAATGAGATAATGGCAGCTCTTTTATTTAGCAGTACTAAATTGGATCTTAAAAATTTTGTGGCATCTCAAGTTATTATATCATATGCAAACACTAACGCAGCTAAAATAAAGTTAGTAAGTTTCTTTATTAGTTTGTTCTTGTTCTTCGGGGAAGAAATTGTGTGGTTCAAGCTTGTTTTTTTTTTATGAACTGGATTATAATTTTAACTTTTGAGTATTTTACGTAAATTTTAGACAGTGGCGCTCCTTCGATAAACGAATCTATGAACGGATTTTTGGCCGTGTTGAAAAAGCAATTTCATTTCACGATCCAAAACTGAAACACTTTATCGCAGAGCACACACATCCGTCATTGAAAGTATGCTTTTAAATGAAGCCATACGCTATTGGATGACACTGATGTTTAATGTAGATTTGATTTTTTGTATAAAAGCATCTTTTGATACGAATAAAAAGTTCAACGGATCATATCTCAGATTTGACCATATTTTGTCTTATCTAGTGCAATAGTTGATTGCTCTGAGTGTGGAAAAAATTTTGACATATAAATTAAATTAGAATTACTAAGTGAAAATGTTTTCTTAATTGCTAGGAAGCTATTTTTTTGCAGGAAGCGTGCACTAATCTAGAGCACACGATGTGGAGATTAGAATCTTTGCTTAATTTGCTCCTTTCGAATCATGGGAAAAGCATCATATACGATTACAGTGTACTTAGAGCCATTTCAAAAGTGATTGAATATAATTTTGGTATGGTTGCAACTATAGCACGATCAAGTCGATCCTATTCGATTGGTTTACGAAACGGTGATCTTGAGGTACGTTAATCCATCAAATAGCATTGCCATTCTTTCAATTTTCCGCGAAACCCATACTTTACATACGAAATCCTTACGTTCCATAGTTTACATTCCTTCGCATATTAAAACTGAGAGAAATTTTGAAATATTGCTAGGTAAGTTTTTAAAAAATATAAGCAGCCTAAGAAGTTATCACTTTCGTCTCAGTAATAATAAGACATTTCGAATTTCTCACATCGTTACTAAAGCGATTTAGGCAGTTCTATCTTTAATATTAGCTACGTGAAGTTTTTCCAGTAATCTTATAGTTGACAGCTATAGAGAACAAACGTCATCAAATGATTAAGCAGTTTTTTTCGATCTTTGTAGTTACTGTTATCATCTACATTATTATCTGGATGTTCTTGGTTTTTACTTTTTTATTTCCAAAATATGGAAGCTTTGTTTAGATATCTTGGGCACAGTTATACTGTTCTGAAGCGGCCAATATGTCGATGGCCGAATTGAGAAAGCTTTATGACTGTAAGTTATTAGATTTCACTATTACATTAATTTATGAAATAATCATTTACATTATCTGCGATGTCGAATGCTATCGTCTGAAAAAAGAGAAAAAAATGGTGTAATTGCAGTGCTTGTGTTTAGTGAAAAAATCCTGCTTAATCTTATATCCCATTTATAATACGCTATGGCTGCGTTTGATCATTTGAGTGAAGGACAATAATAAATGCCTTGCTCATAAAAGAGATGTGGGTACTGTTATGTTTATTACGATGAGTAAGGCTCAGCTGCTACATATGACAGATACAGTTTGAGCATGGGAGAATGGACAACTAAAAAAATGGAACTTTTTTAAATCAAAAATACGTTTAACATAACATCTCTGTAACTAATCATTAACAAATTATAGTCTTCGATCAAATATTTTAAGTTTCCAAGAAGCTATATGAATTTGATGCAAGAAAAACATTGCAGATTTCCGATTTGAGCGATTGAACTCTTTGCATTCCAAAATCGGGCAGTCTATTTTGGATACTGGTGGTTACTGTATCGAAAGCCCAATTACTCGAAATTGGTGATAATAATTCACGAATCAACTTTCAGTTTTCGTAATGATTGATATCCACGAAAGTTTTCTTAAGTATTCGAATCAAATTAATTCATCCAGTTTAACGGTGATTTTGCATTTGTAGAACGAAGAGAATGATCGTAAGTACCGGAGATAGCGCGACATATTCAGGTTCAAAAACTTTTCCATACTGTTTTAATTCAGCACAGACTCGAACCTCATCAATCTTTCAAGTATGAAAATGGAAAAAATTACCAAACTGCATAATGTTTTCGGGAATCAGAAGTAATTTTAAGAATCAAACCAGAAAGATATTTCCGTTATAATATCAACCTCAATATATTTTTATTTTTAATAAATTAAGTTCAACTATTGACATATTTTATTTTTTTGTTGAATGTATGTCCCCACAAAAATATAAAATGTTGGTTGGATTAGTGAGAGATCAGTATAAATGGTTAAATGGCTGTAGTTGTCTTTGCCAGCTCTTAGAAAAATAGTTATAGTAGAATATTTCCAACATACAATTGCATCACTAATGTGAAATGTATTGAACTGAACGTCTTCGCAATTTCATGTGAAATATATTTTATCATGCATATATCTTTTTAACAGCTGCATGCATTAGAAGACACATTGTACTTTTACACTGCATTTAATGGGTTAATTTGATTGTTTTGCATGAATTTTTTCTGAATATTTGATATTGCAATGTTAGTAAGGAATCAAACATACAAGTAAATAAATCTGTTTGCTTTATATCAAATGATCGTTTCTGCAATCATATTTGTAAAAACTATGGGTATTCATGCGCAAGAGAATTGCGAAATTAATTCTGCTACTAAAAAAACGATTCAAATTCCGGATACTTAAGAAATGGGTTCGTCGAACCAGGTGTCGCCGAATAACTCCCAAAACATCCGGAAAATCTTGTAACCACAGTGGCCGGAACACTTATCCTGATACTTTTCGTGCTGGGAGCCTGAATGTTCGCTCTTCTATTCCGGATGGCTCCTGAAACGATTCTGAATTCAAAGATAGTGTTGGTTGGCGCCTTGTTTTCGAATTTGAATCATTTCGCAGTCCAGTTCGCTCTCAGTTGGATCGAATGGTTGTTTCAGGGCGGTGTTGCGGAGTTCATTTTTTTGATGGTTGTCGAGTGTGGAGTGAAATCATTTGATCATTCGATCATTTGACGATAAAGATGATAGATAGCAGGAGATCTTGTCCTATTGATCCGATGAGCAGCGGATTGGACGGATTACTTATTTTAATAGTCATATTTTTAGGCCTTACCTAGAAATTACCCTAAATTCACTGCAGTTGCATTTAACTTCGAAAGTTTACCACTAGTGTGGTGTTTCGGAGAAGAAACATTTGAAGTCGCTTCTATGTCATCAAATTATCGAATTCATTCCGAAAAATTTTTACTCTTAGTGTCGATAATTTCGAATGGAATTTTTGGAATATTGTGCAAAACAATACAATAACATAAAATGGTCATAATTAGTCATAATCGAATCATTAATAATCGTAATCATTAATCGCAATCATAGTCATAATCGTTTTTCTGAAATTCATGATTTTTTTTTCTCTTTTAATCACAAGAGTTTAAGGGAAATTTTTTGGATAGATAAATTAAACAAACAGAAGCTAAGAAATGTCTGGAAATTTCCAAGAAGATGTGAAAAATGTACACATTCGGCACCTTTGCATATTCTACTATCAAGATTGCCAACGTTTCAGTTTGAACCGAATGAAATTAACTTCTTTGTATTTCTCAAACTTCGAGTCTTGATATTCATTAGATTTCTAATGGTCAGGGATCAATATTTTTTTTTTAAAGAGTAGTGGAGAAGAACGAATGAAAAGTGATAAAAGATTAAAGAGAGTTAAGTTAGGGAATAGTTTCCATCTTTTGTTAGTGCCATAAATTTGGATGGTTGAAAATATTCACTGTTTACGTTTGCCTTGTTTTCATTCTCCTATCTTGTAATTAAAGTATTTCTTTAAAGTGACTTCGAGTACGATATTTGCTTGGATAGATTTAAACGACAAAAAGAAATGTCTAGTGATCATTTGTTTTATTATTTCATTCTCCACTTCGCTATTTTCTTAATGTTTATTAAATGTAATTATGTTTATTCTAGTTTAGGTCCGCATTTTTGCGTTTCACTTAATTTTTCTTAGAAAGTAATTCAACTAATATTTGTTATAGCTAACGATGTCTACACCAATTGATGTACAAAGTGAAGCTACTGGCACAGAAAATGTTATGGCTAGCGAACATGATACTTCTCCTCCACCAAATAAGGTAACGAGAGCTGATTGGGAAACGTCAATGACAGATCATCCACATTTGAATACGGAACATTCGCAAGAATCTGAAAGATCAGATGAGGATTTTTCTGTAGATTTATTTCCTGAAAGATCAGATGTTGATGCTGTTAAATCTTCGGAAACTGACAGCGATCGAAGCGATTCACCTGCGGCTGAATCTGACCGTATTACTCCTATGCCGAACTTCGAATGGAATGATTCTGGTGAGGGCGAGCAAACGACGCAGTGTGATTCCAATCGTGGAGATCAGCTGTATGATGTGGAAAATGTCGTCGAGTCGTCGGACTCGTCGCATCATTCGATTGGACACACCGGACATGATGAGAGTTCTGAACATGGGTATGCTTCTGGTTATCCGACTAGTCCATTGTCTACTACTGAGCTAACTGGATCCATCAGTCCTGTAAGTTTTCCTAATATCCATTAAATTTACAGAAAAATCTGTTTCTTTCTTATCAAAAAAGAAACAAATCATTCAATGTTTTTGGTGGAGACTTAATTATTTTTTGTTTAAAACTGGAGTGTAATCGATTGTATGACTGGAAACCATTATATAGTGAATGGTGGTGTATATGACATCAGCTCTGTAGTAAAAGATATATATTCGTCCGGATTTTGCTAAAGTTTCGTTGCAGTATAAACACAGAAAAACTTATATAATATAAATCCTTATTTTCATTTCCTTCGACAATTTTTCAGTACATTTCTGTTGCTTCTTTGCTTTTCAGACGACACCGTCTTTTTCACAGGCAGATCGTGTCACCAGCTTGCGCAAACGAATGGCGGTAAGTTTAGTGTCAATCGCAGATTTCATCAGAAAATTAGGAGCGAAAGCATTCATTCAACAGTCTTGAAAAGACCGTTGCATAAATTACGAAGAAATTATTGCTAAATTGTAAGTGCAGAGAGCTTTCTGTTCTCTTAACATTATTGTGAAAATTGTTCAATGGACAGTAGAAAGAATAAACGAAGTGGGAAGAGAAAAGAAACTAGTGAACTTGATTTCTAGCATTGTATCAAAGTTAAGGAAATTATTTAGATTCATTCGCCCAGCGATAATATATTGTCACCTTGTACGCTGAAACTCAACCGACCGAAGAACTTCTTCCGCATGCGACAGAGGGCTAAAGCTTTATCGTTGTTGTCCGCTAACAAGCTGAATGAAGGAAATGATAATGTTGGTGATGAAATGGAATGTACTGCAACTGGTGAAGCGGATATTCCTGCAGATGATGGGATGGATAAAGCTAGTGGCGAGGATATTGCGTATGCGGCTAGCCAGGAAGATTCTGATTACGACAATAGTAAGGCGGTGTAATTATACATGCCTTTCATTACGCGCATCTTTATTTATACCGTTTTATTCTTATTCCTAATTCAAGTCCGAATTCATGTATTTTACCATACTTTTGCTACAGATATTTTTCAACAAGGATTTTAAGTTACTTTTCTTTAAATTCCTGGCATTTTCTCGATGACCCTTGTTTACCTTCCTTATTTCCTCTGAATTTGATTCTTAATTCATGCACCACTTATACTGTTTAGCTAAGATATATGAAATGAAAAATTTTTGATGCGCTGTATAAACTTATGATCATGACAATGTGTAACTTTTCCAACGCCATCATTTTTGTGCTTCATTTCTCTCATGTACAATAGTTCTATTTTCATCATATTCTTAATCAATCGAAATTCATTTGTTTACCATATTGTTTCGAAAGACATCTTTTAACGGGGATGTACAAGTTGCTTTTATTATCTTGATGCTTCAACTCCTTGTTTCTTACATTTTACTAATAATAACTATTTGCCTCATTTCCTCTCGGGTTACGAAATGAAAAATCTTGATACGCTATGTAACATTCTGTCCCACTATATATCCGCTCTATTCTTTTTTAATCTTTACCAAGCGGTGGTAAATTTCATGAATTTCATTTACCTTATCGCTTTTTTCTTCTATGAGATCATATCTTTCGGTCTCTTCCATCATTCCAAATTTTTTAGGCTGTGACTTTCGGAATGAAATCTCTGTAAAAAATGCATTTTTTAATACCAATTTTCCGTACTAAAGGCTGAATTATAATTGATCTGAATAATATTGGTTTTATTGATTTTTTGCATGTGTCACAGTATTGCTCAAGTCGATAGAAAGATCTCTTGATGCATTTTAAATTGTCTAAGAGGCTTTTGAAGCGGATGGTAGTGGAAATCTATCAAAAATACGTATCGTCATTAAGAGAGAACCAGTTAAAGTTGAAGCTTCATTATCAAGAAGTAGATATTTCCCGTTTCCCTTTATACATGTTCATCAAATTTTTAATTCGTAACTCACCGGGCAATATTTTAAGGTTCTACTTCGATCTCCAAGGGGAGTCAGCAGTGATCGAATAATGGCAATTACAGGAGCTGATGGGATCTTTCATGATTGATGAGATTCTGAAGTATAAGAGGAAATTTTAGTTCAGTGATGCACAGTTTGATGACATACGCGAAGATTTTATTCTCTAAATTCTTTAGAACACTTTTCCATAATTTTCGGCAGTACAACATCCGGAGTATACAAATGAATTACAACCAGTGAACGAAAATAAGCTAGGGAAATAGTAGGCTGTACGTCACAGTGTACAATAACTGAATACAAGATGCGTGAGTAAGGATGAGATAAACAATAACGATAATGGAAACGGCAGATGAAAAGGGAATATAGAAGCTTCAATTTAAGTATTTAGAACCATAGTGATAGAAATGACCTTATTCATTAAGCAATTTGTACTTTGAGGAAATTGATATGCAAAAAAGAATAACACAACCACGTCATACAATAAAATACATATTGGGAAAGAACTATACAAACTGCCTAGGGCATATTATTTACTACTATTAAAACGTAGACAATTCCTTCATACTCCTGTAAGGAAAAGTCCAAAACTGTTTTCGGGCAATTGTTTCTGTTTCACAGAACCAGTGCTAGCAATGAAAAATGATAAAAGTGAAAAAGAAAAAAAGAATGATAAATCCATATTATGTCTGCATAAACTCAGCAAAGATCATTTTTCGTACGTTTACCAAAGGCAGTGAGGCATGAAGCATATTTTCGTTTGATTGCATTCGGTGAAGGATTTCCGTCATCCTGAAAAAGTACTTCTGATGCATTCTAAATATTGAATTATATCTTCACCAGTCAGATTTACGCGATAAAGTCGCGTGAAAATGTAGTTCAACATCTATAATGCGTTAGAAATGAAAACCAAAACTACAAGAATTAGAGGCAGGGGATCCGAGCAGGTAATTAAAATATAATTACAACACGATAGTATTCCTTCAGCAGATTCTTCCAGAAGTAAATTTGAGGGCAAAATTGTGATTCCGTCCATAAAGAACAAGGATGATATATTCAACTAGACAATTACTAGAAGCTTCTGAGACAAAAACTTGTGATCCTTTTCTGCTGAAGAGTGTCCCATTCCGAGATCTGATTGCTCACATTGACTACTACCTTGCAGTGCTGCACTAGATACCGATGCATTCGATGCAAGATTGCGTTCCATCTCTTCATATCGTAATTTCAGCTCCTGGAAACTTCTCTGCAATGATAATAGATACGATTTACAAAATAAATACGAGAAAAAACAGGCCCAAATGAGCGCTTAGTTTTTTTTTTTTTTTTAAATTATGAAATAGTTGAAATTTCTAGAAATTCTAGAAGGAAAATTATTTTTGCCTTTAGAGAGATAATGTAAACATTAGAAACATCACATGTTTTAATACAATAAATGTCCACTCCATTCAGTGCATTTAGTGTTGATAAAATGATGAAAAACTAAACATAGCTTCTAAAAGCTTCCCTAAATAAGATTTAGGATGATCAATTCCCAAATCATACCTCTAACCGGTCAGAAGCAAAGTTTATTAGTGGTAGTGGATTAGAAAAAAAAAAAAAAAAAAAAAAAAAAAACAACAATAACAACAAACCACAAGCTTTTCGCACTGCTCATCGACAGTATGCAGTGTTTCTCGTAATTCCTTGTTTTTTTCATCCGAGTGTTTCAATTTCTCCGTAAGTTCTTCGATTAACTTTTTTTCTTCTGTGTTTACATTGCTTATTACAACACTCTGAATCGCAACAATGTAGTTTATTTTCCCGAAAACTTAACAAAATTTATTTGATAAAATGAGCTTCCAAATATAAATCTAGAGGGAACAAACTAAGATTCCCGCACATTTCTTGCTATGTCTTTTATAGGTACCGCGGCTACACATGCCATACATCATCGAGATCTCCCAAAACAGACTGATGGAGTCAACCGTTTAACTAACCTAATGATTAGTATTTTGATATAAAATTCAAAAAACTGATAATACCTGCATATTTACAGATCTAGCAATTGTAGGCTTAGGATTTGCTTCTGAGCTAGTAACATTAGAATTATCGGACTGTGTAAGCGAAATTGGTGATATGCATATGCTGTACGTCTGGAAAAATAATGCAATTAAGGTAGAAAGAATGACGGCAAAATTAAGCAACAATTTACCTCAGACAAGCCGAGAACGGCAGTTCCAAAATTATTCCCACCTCGCAACCCATTTTGATTACTTCTGTTTGGAATGTTTTCTGTTCCAATTTTATCACAGAGCACTTGACTTTTCCTCTAAAAAGTATCATTTAAAACAAAGAGGAATTATTATATATTGAGCATTTAAAGTTGGCAATGCTGAAAATGAAATATAAGATTGCTAATTACTTTGATAGTATATGTCAATATATTTATGTACAATAAATTGCATAAACATACAGAAGTCGTTCCAGTTTGCTGGGAAGATAATAGTTTATTGTGTTCACGCTTCAATTCATTGTAGTCACATCTAAATATTTATCTGTTGATGTAGTATGGAATGAAATCAGAACTGACAAATAAAAAAGTCCACATTTCTAACATTATGTGTCTAAATCTCAATTGATAAATCTGTATAAAACTGCTCAATACAACTATGTCTGAATGAAAAAGGCTCCTCAGGATATCTAAATCTAATCATAGTTCAGAGAACTATTTCGCTTTACGATGAAATGAAGTATTGAACGTCAGTTACAGCAAAAGTTCAAGTTTACAATCTCAAAAGAGTAATACCTTGTATGAAAAGCAAATTAGAAAAAAAAAAAGAAAAAAAAAGACCAAAAACCTTAATTTTGCTTTCTGCTGTTTTATTTTACCATTATCTTCCAGCAAAAATAGACGAGTCCGTTCAGCATCAACCAAGGAGGACTTTAATTCCGCTATTTCTGCCTTTAGCAAATCTATCTCGGTTTTGTCACAATCTGCATTCTATAACAAAGCATCCAAATCGTATCTTTCCTTTAAAATTAGATCAAATAAACAAGATAGCAATGCCCAACAACTACAAAAGTTGAACAGAAAAACTCAATGAAAATTCCATATCTTAAAATAAAAATAAAAAATAAAACTCTTGATGGTGTTAACAGGTGTTAACCTGTGCTTTGCTTTCTTGAATTACCCGCATATCGCGGAGCCATTCACGGCGTTCCTCATCAAACTTGGTCTGATTCACTTCTTGACTCTTACGTAATTCAACCATTTCACAAACCAATGCTTCTTCACGAAGTCGATGCTAGGATTACAATTTAAACATTAGTATTGGCAGGATTCATAATTTCTAGGAATTTTGATAGCCCAATTGTTGATTAGATCAGTTTTTTGAACAAATGACTTTAACATATTCCACGAATTGCGGCATATTACCATGCATAGCATGCTAATCTATCCTTCATACACAGAGCTTAATTAAAGTTTATTATTAAGACTCTCTGTTATCTGTATTTATAACTGTCATTTCGGAATAATTCTACCAATTTCAAATACCTTATATCGTCTAGAATTTTCTTAAGTTTAACCATTTACCATATTAACTTGTGCCTCTAGAGAAGCGATTTTTTTCCTTGCTTCCAACCAATTCTTCTGCATTTGCAAAAGCTTCCCACGTTCGGTTAGCTTTCTATCCTGATCCTTTCCCTCTGAATCTGTTTTTACAGTTGCAACTTGAACCTCGGCACATTCCATTCCTTTCACCGTCTTCTATAGCAATTTGATTTTCTAAATAAATTCAAATAAAAGTATTTTCATTTCATCTTAATTTTCTTTTCCAAGTTCTTAAGATTCTTTGTGATCTTGATAGTTATCATTTTAAGGAAAAGGAAAAAATAATAAATATTTATTGAAATCATTCTGCGTTACATAATCCGAACAGTTCTTGTTCAACTTTTATTTACAAAAATTTGGAACTTTTTTTTAGATACATCCGTTTCACTAATATATGTTTTCTTCGTCTATAAATATGATATCCAAAGGGCATTGTTAGAAATATGACCATATAAGAGTAAAAACAAAACGAAAAAACCCACACTCTGAAACAATTACAGAGAAAGACAATCTTTGGATATATGAGTAACCACGTTTAATCAATTCTGTGCAACTCAAATTCTTTTCACTAAAATAACATAATATTTGCATATAAAATATATCCAACTGCACAGTTCCACTCATTCCTAGATTATTTATTAGTTCAGTGTAGTACTTCTCGGCATAATACAGCTGCATTCCGAAAAAAGGTAACGAAGACATGATATAATATCTATCAGCTACGATGACAATTATTTTATCATTCTATTTAATCCATTAGTCAATTAGAATGTTGTAATGAATACTTTTGAATTGGAAGTAATTTAATGGACAAGTTTAATTGGCTGATGTTTTTGGTAAATAAAAATGAATAAAAAAAAATTAAAATACAAGCATGTTCTTTCAGTTGAGAAATATGTCAATTGCTCAGAATTTGCAAATTCAAAGGAAAAGGTAATAAATATTTATTGAAATCATTCTACATTATATAATCTGAATAATCCTTATTCAACTTTTATTTACAAAAATAATTGTCGAAATTTGTGAAATCTACAGTAACATTCCGAAAATTTAAAAAAAATACAAGATTAATCGACCAACATCATTTGTCTTTTCCCACAATATTCATCTTTCTTTCCGATCAAAATGCCAATAAGTATTATATAGCGATATATCTTGAATAACAATGTGGAAATAAATCCGAAATATTTTAACAACTATATATATACTTATTTATTTATTTATTTATTCACTTGTTTATTTATTTATTTACTTACTCTTTGACCAGAATTTATTGTCATATGATCACCCAAAATTATGCCAGTATAAGGATGCACCAGTAAATTTCTGAAGACTTCATGACTCACACTGATGATCACCAAATCTTTTATTTGATTTGTTGTGAACTCTAAAAGAGAACTGCTATGAAATTCAGAGCTCTTAAGACTATGATTTCACGAATGATGCCGTGACCGGTTAATTATTTTTGGACTACCGTAGTGGCCTTAGATTTCAGTACTTCACTAAAAGTCTCAACTAAAAAACCCGTCGTAAAAAAACCAATCTACCAAAGTGATAATAACCGGACATACCTTTAACTTACCTTAAATCTCACCTCCATATGCTGAAAACATCGCCTCTTCGCGATTTTAACACGGTTTATTATGGTATCCATATCGCTGCGCGACAAAATATTTCGACGAAGTTCATATGAAAAAAGAGATCTCGACGAGATGGATTATCACATGTCATTGGATTCTGTTAAGTTTATTGGTGTTTGAAGTTTCAAATTCGCGAAAACATACTGTAGCTACTATCAAAACTCATCAAAATTTCACTTAGTAAACTTTTAAAATTTTTATTATTCAAATGTTATAACAACAAAAAATGATTTGATAGCAAAAATGGCTTGTGCATATTTTTCGAATGATAAGAAAGGAACTGAAAAATTGACCTGGAAGTTTTAGGATGTAAATGAGAGAAATATCAACTTATTTGAGACAGGATTGTCAATCAATATTGAAAGAAAAAATAGCAAAAAGTTCAATTTACTCCCATGATCTTTACATGCTAATAAGGTTAAAAATTAATTAGAAATGTTTTTAATGGAAAATGTAAAACATTTTAAATCTTAATTTACGCAAATATATTTTTTTTAGGATTTTACGGAAATTTTAATTTATGGCAAGCTGAAATTATTTTCGAATAGTAGTAGAATGAAAGGATGTAAGATTAAAAGGAGGGAGTAAAAAATATTGGGTCGATGTGTACATACATTTATGCATTAGAAATGAATTAGCGCTAATGGCCTAAAAGTGTTAATTAAGTCATAACAGGAAAGAACTTCATCAGATTCCATCAAACAATCTTTAACAATTCAAACTTTTCCTTCCAATGAAGCTCTGCTTATTTATTATAATAAAGGAAAAAAATACTTCTGTTTGTGGTTTATCTCTTAAAAATAGGCATCTTTGCATCATCTTTGCAGTCCTACAGTTTCTCGTTGCTCTTACTTCTCTTATTCAGGTCATTATCTTAAATTTATTATTGAAAAGAAAAAAAGTTTCGAATATTTGAAAAAAAAAAAAAAAAAAAAAAAAACTAGTTGCATAGAAGAAGGCTAAACAAAACGTAATTTATCCAAATGATCTTACTTTTTTTCTCTATGATATTAGAAATGATTCAAAAAAGAAATTCGATTCGATAACTGATCGTATAGGAGATATAAAAAAAAAAAAAAAATCTCGACAATCGATTTTGTGACTAAATAAAACTAAGTAACCTAATGGCTGATATTACGAAATCTCTTCCGAACTATTGATACATAACCGGAATCCAGTATGTAGTTGTATCATTCTTATGCAATCTTTAAATGTATAGATGATTTTTGCAGTCTTGGATGTAAGAATACTTTTGGATTTATTAAAATTACAAATTGATGAAATAATTAAAACTTTTTCTGATCGAAAAAAAAAAAACTATTTGCTTAATTCTAGTTTAACCAATAACTCATCCTAAATTTGATTACTAAGCACATAATCTTTGCTAAGGAAATCACTATCCATTTGTTACATGCCTCTATGTTTAAAATATCATCCTCTTCGAATTTAAGAATTTTCAAAAAAGATCAAATCAAAGGGTTTTTATCTTTCTTCCAAGATTAATAATAATACCTAAATTTTAAAATAAAAAAAAATTAAATGAACGACTAATTTAGCATGCTTATTCGATACAAAAACACAATACAATCTTTGCATGCCAGTCAAATCTCACAACAAACTCAACTGCAGCTGAAATGGTAACTTTCTTTTCGTTTTAAAAAAAAATTATTTCTTCAACGGTAAATACAATTCAATCAACCAATGAATTAAACGAACTTAGACCCGAGAACTTGAACCCGACTACTTCAAAGCGTGGTCGGGTCGACCTAGTGTGTAACAAAAAAAAAAAAAAAAATGTAAATGTTCGTTCGCTCGAAATCTTAAATCTCCGAAAATTCATCACCGATTGCTTTGAAATTTTGTCACTACGTTGCATTCCAATATTTTCACCTACATATTTATATAGATTATAGCATCGTCTTTCTGTAGTCTTCAGAAGGAAGCTTATATTCTAAAATTCGGTCAGTAATTGATGAATAATACTTTTGAACAATAGAAATTTTGATAATTTCCGGTTAAGATATTGCATCAGTTTTGATCTCTATTTCTTTTTTTTTTCTCCAACAATTCATCATATGTTTTTAATTTCAGTTTCTAGCCTACGATATTATTATATTTGATTATGGTCTAATGCATCGCATATTAGGAACCACTGAATGCATAGCAAATTATCTGGATGGTGGTTTTATGCGCTCTGTTTGGTGCTTGTCACATTCCAGTTCATTATTTTTGCTATTAATCGCATTATTGTTCCTTACCAAACCGGTTTGGTTACTTTGGCCAGGTAAATATTCAATTATTACTTAGCATTATTTTTCTTATTATTTCACCGTACGGAATCGCTCAAAATTTATTCAATCTCATAACACGATATCTGGTCTGAATTAAAAGAATCAAATTTGCAATTTGGATAAAATACCAAAAAGTATCGAAACTTTACCGGATAAATCGTTTCAGCACTTTTGATGCAATCATCATATGTCCTCGGATTAGCAATATTGACGATGGCAACAATACCAAAGATACTTGAAGCACTGGGCAGTCAAGTGGATCCAGAATTCGGTGCCGCATTTGTTATTTATCTGATGGGTCTCACTTTCAATTGGATTTTCACCTTTGTCTTGTGGCATTACTACTGGTATGTTGAGGAGAAACTGTAAATCATTTCACACAAACGTATTTCATTTAGTCATAACTGGCAAAACTGAGCATAATATTAAACACACACATTTCATACAGCCTAATAGATTTACAAGAACGTATTTAACTTCAGTATTAAGTTTTTTCATACTCTTCAGCAATATAGGAGACCTCATAATGAAAATACAGTAAAAGCAAAGGAACTGTGTCGTTTTATCATGAACAGAGTAAAGATTAAGGCTTCTTTTCCTTATCTCAAATTGACACTAATAAAAGTTTCACACTTGTAATAATATCAGAAAATTTGTAGAACTGTGGAGTAAAACCAGAGAAACAACCTGCAGAAAGACAAAAAATCGAAAATTTTTCAAATTGCAGAGTTCAGAAGGGTGGAATAGAGTGAGCACAATAAAGCACTACCGGAACATCATATTCCAAATTCATACAACAACAGCACTGACAAAAATGACATAACAAACTAACAAGTACTTTTTAATGTCGCAACTTCAACATATGTTAGTAAACATATAACAGGAAAGTATTCATAAAAATATTCAAAGGAAATACGTCAATAAATAGATGAAGATAAAAGCATGGATATGTATCATTTATCGATAAAAAGTCAACATGAGTTTTTATTCGCAAGGATCTTCGGAAATTCCATCCTTTAGTTTCTTATCCTTCTCCATCAGAATTTTTGCTAGACTTCTGGACCAAATTTTGTTCTCTTTTTGGTATAATTTAACTTTCTCGTCTTTATCTCGTTCAGCCCTCATCAACAACTCATGCTCTTGTTTGAATCGTTGATATGTGTCGTTTATCGTTAGATTCGAAAAATATGATACACTAAACACGATCAGCGATAGTGTCAACCTATAAAAAAAGTCAGACGAAAAGTGAAAAAAATTATGATATCGGCCCAATCGAATTTTAGTTCAAACTGAAATATGAATTACACACAACTGCAAGATTCGCATATGAGTGAAAAACATTTATATAAATAAAAATGTAAATGCTCTCTGTGCTCCCTCAAGGATCTTCGAAAGTTCTCCACCGACTGCTTTCAAATTTTGAAACAACCTTGCATTCGAACAGGCGGGTGTTTTTATATAAACATAATTACTTTTTTTCACGTGTCAATTAAAAGTGAGGAGATGGGTTTATTGACTCCGCCTTCCTTCTTTTCTCCCACTTTCCTTCTTCCTCCCATCTCTCCCTTTTCTTTTCCTGAGTAAAACATACAGTTAGAACAAGACTTATACGATTAATATGAACGTGGACGAATGATGTGGATAGAAAAAGGTCAGAATTAAAAAAAAAAAAAAACTGCAATCAACCAAATGCTCCAGCATTTAGCAACAATTATTATTATTCTTTATTCCTTTATTCAAAGTCATTCCTTTGTAAGTCTCAACTAGGGTCAATGTCGATCACCCTTGCGCGCCAACAAAGGTAAAAAAAAAAAGAGAGATATTTTGTTTCCTGATTCTTTTTTTGGTTTTTTTTTTTTTTTTTTTTTGGTCATGCGCTAACAAAGGCGATCTTTTCTACCATTTTATATAGAGATGTAAATGGGAGCGATTTAATGCTTCGACTGGGTTTTTTGCCCTTTATGTCGTTTTTTTCTTTTCTACGTTAACAAATTTATCATTAGATTTGTTTTATTGATATTATTCATTTGTAATTGTTGCGTAATAAATGATAAGTAATGGTAAATAATGATAAGTAATAATAAATAATAGCAACGCGTGTACATGCGCGTGTCCGAATGCAACGTTGTGTCAAAACTCCAAAGCAATAGGTAAGCACTTTCCGATATCTAAGATTTTGAACTAATAAGATGCGTGTTTAAGAACTTTCGGAGGTTTAAGATTTTTGCACAAACGAACATTGATATTTTTAGTTATGTAGATTAGCTGGAGCCGGACACGCGAAGCGTGCCCGCCTCCCATAGACTAGCTGGATCGACTACGCTCAGCGTGGCCGGTCCAGCCAGTATAAGGATAACAATTTGAATGATACCCGCATGCTAATCCAAGACTTGCTGCTTGCATCATTTTCCGCAAACCAAGTGGACATGCAATTATAGAGGGTACTGATGCTGAAACAGAAGCTATTTCTCGGCTTGAATTTCAAGAAAAAAAATCGTCTAATAGACTAATTCTAAACTTGTTATGATCACTCAGTTTTCTTTCTTTACATCTAGTGCAATTAAGACATTTATATAGGCATGCTATCTCAGATTTCGTATTTTTTCTCACTCTCTCAATCCCTTTGATGCTCAGTTAGTAATTCTGAAATAAAAGAAACACTTACTTGTTATAACGGGGATAGACCAAAGTGAGAAATAGCCACGCCATGTTGCAAAGTGCGTAATTGCTGCTCTAAAAGTAATTATAACAAGAAATGTGAATATCGGTCTTAATTTTCAAAATGAATCAGTGAGAAAACTACTTGAATATTCTGAACGGGTTGACAGTGCTGCTTACTTCTTCAACACTATCTAAAATCATATATCTATCATTTTTTCCAACTCCTTCTATAAGTTCAACAAAAAGATGCTGCCATGAACTATGAAATTTAGATTATTGAGTTGAAAGAAAAAACTAACACCATACATCCAACGTATAATGTTGTCAGAGTACCGCTGATTGCTCCTGTGCGTAAAAATGATACGAATGCATAATCCCATTTACGCCTCTGAAAAAAATTAAACGCAAGGCAATTTTAATTGATGTAGTACTCTTAATCCTGGAACGGATTACTTTAGACAATCTGACTACGATGTCTGACGACAGTCATATCTTACGAGCACTGACCAAACTATTTCTTTTAACAATCGTTGCAATAGTTGTACTTACCAATACCTTCACAATCAACATAACATCTCATGTAAATGAAGACTAACCAATGCGTCACGTGGACTAAGAAAAATTCGTCCTTTCGCATAGCGATTGTACCGATCAGCAGCTCTCTGCCATCCTAGAGGACCTGTGAAGAGTACTGTACCAATAAATGTCCAATTCATGCATGGCATCAATATACCCGTCTCAAAATGTACATCTATAATATCAAAAATACAGTAAATTTTAAAATCTACAAATTAAAGGATATTTCTTTCACCAACCTTTGTCAGTATATAACTTTTTCAATCGCTGCCAACCACTACTATTTAAATTATCCGCAATTTGTTCATTTTCAGCAACAATTTTATCTTTGGTATCTGGAAATTTATTATTCAATTTTCTTTTGGAAATTATGGAAAAAAAAAAAAAGAGAAAAGAAAGAAAAATTGAACAGTGCTGAAGTTGTTAGATTTGAAGTCAAATTTTTAGCACAACAATGAAGTTTTTGTTCGATGTCACATATCAATTTCATCTGAAAACTAACTTAAACCTTTGATAAATGGCCTATTTTTTACAGCTGCTTCTTTAATAAAGAGGTATGTGGAAATCAAAAAACTAGGAATCAAAATATTGCATAATGTGATCTATACTACTTAGTGTAATTGAAATGAATATTTATCCAATAATATAGACGCTCTTTTGATTGATTTACCTGATTTTTGTGAGAAAAATTGCAACAATTTATTTGGAATGGAATTAAATTTCGACCAAACTGTTCCCCTTCTTTCATCTGTCATAATCACTGCGTCCAATTATCACTTCATCACACGTTATATAACGTCAACGAACTATCCCCCCACTTCAATATATTCCACACCTGTTTAGACAACATATATATGCTTCAGCACCTGTCAAGAACGCTATCTTTACGAACGGTTCGGACGAAGATTCGAATTTCACTTTGAATGGATTCCAATGAAAACTTTGGGGCTCAGGCCTTAAATTTCCAATTGATAAGTCTTTTCCAGAACTGGGTAAGCAAATATATGATAAGTTAATGAGTAAATAAGCAAATATAATCAATCCCATGGATTAGGAAAAATGAAAGAATAGCGAAAAGACAAATCGGCGAAAGTTTGACATAATTGACCCGAAGGGCATAGTTTATCCAAACTTTCCCTTATGATTGTCATCCATTGCATACTGGTTGTTTATCCGAGTCGCATCAACTTTTAATTTAGGAGAAAGAGGAAAATAACAATGTACACTAATTCTACTTTATTTTCCCCTTCTTTTTTGTGTAATTTGAAAGATTTATTTTGATTTTTTATCACAACAATATTTCAACAAATATCTGAAATTAATAAAAACCAATTTTTTTATCACACAAATAATCAACAACTAATAACTGAACGGATATAAATAGATATAAATATCGCTGTAATAATTTTTCTCTTTCTACTTCTTCTCCTTCTTCTTTTCCTCCTCTTTTTCTTCTTTCTTTTCCTCTTCCTTCTCCATTTCTCTCTCTATTTCCACCTCCACGTCTATCTCCTCGTCCATATCATTTTCCTTCTCCCTTTTCTCTTCTTCCTCTTTCACAAGCTAAAAAAAAATTTTTTTCTTTTTTTTGAAAGCAAAGTCTAATTCTTAATTTTAATTTTAATTCTTAAAATTCCAACAAATTCAAAGTTAAAGAATTTCCACCAGTTTACCATTAAATATCATTTACTAATAAATTTCCATACTTCATATATGTAGCCGGTTCCACGGCACATCGGACATCTTCTCTTCATGACTTCACCTGAGATATAATTTAATCTTTCTTGAATTTAAATGGATTTACTTCCTATTTTTCCTTATTTGTTATACAAAAAGTATTCTCAATAAATAAATAATTCCAGGTGAGATGTTATCAAATGTTCCCAATGAATAATTCTAGGTAAGATGCTTCGGGCATATTATAAACAACTTGTATATTATTTGAATCAGGAAAAAACCAAACTAACTGCAAGAATGGCCGTAATTCTATTTCTTTTTCCCTCAGTAAAGGTACCAACCTGATTTCAGGGTTTCCAATGGAACCACCTTCTTAATCCTATTTTCCCAAATGCAGCTGCACCTCATCGTTCGCTCAAAAAGTCACAAGCAGCTATGAGAATAAAATAATCATTTAATGATTAAATGAGTCTTTTTATCATCTTTTATACCCTTATAATGTGATGCGAACTACTATTTGAATATTTGAAATTACAGAATATGTACAAAGAAATTTGTTTTTTTTTCTTTTTAATACTGATAATTCTTCTCCTCTAAAATTGGTATATTCATTAATTTAAAAAAACGAAAAATTGGATTTTGCTTTTCTTAATTTGTCAAATTTCATTCTTCTTCAAATACTGTCATTCCATCTTTCTTTTGTTCTCTTCAAAAACCAGAATGTTGAGGGTCAAAGAACAAACGAGTTGCAATAATGGAAAATTTTATCGATTGATTGGACACTGATCAGTATACAATTATAATGTCAGATGCAATTTAGATCATAAATCATTGATAATATATGTTAAAATAATGGCCAATCATTTTTTTAAAGTACGATTGACGTAATTGTCTCTTTTGTAAATTAATCACAAGATAGCAATTCTTTTACTTTCATGCATAAATTTCAAGAAATAACTACAATTAGCAAATTTAGTTTGTTTCAAATTTCAAATTAACAAATTTCAAATTTACAAATCAAATTAGCAAATTTAAAAACATTTTCATTTCTTTGTTTTCTTTTAATATATTCAGCGTGATTTTTCGTCACTCACAATTGTGATCGAATACTTTAATAAGATTCATACTTCAGATTCAAATTCAGAATTCAGATTCCTACTGAAATTCCAAAAAATTCCGATTTCCATTCATACTTTGTGTTGCAGCCTTCACGTTTTATAAAATTCCACTACATATTTTCAGACTGAAATCTCATCATGATCATATCACTGTTACGCAAAAAGCTGCCAGTTCATATCATCAAGATTATCACCGATCAATTATTACTAGTTCGATTGTACATAAAGCCTAGCGTAAATTTGCTAAAATAGATCACAAAATGCATATATATATATATATTGTACCACAAATGTCGCATGTGCACTTTTTCAAATTTTTAACAAAAAAAAAGGAAAAATACATTTAAAATTAAGGACAACAATGTCTTTGTTGCACACCATGAGTCACTTATATAGATTGAAATGTAGAAATTTCATCATTGAAACTGGCTGTAAATTAATTACTAGTAATGAACTTTCCGGAATGAAAAAATTACAGGTAGAAAATTGGGCAAGGCGTGATTATCCATTCAACAATTCTTGTTGTAACAAAAATACATAAATACATACAAACGTTATACACATACATACATACATACATACGTACACACATACACACATACACACACATACACACACACACATATGCAGATACACTTTGTTTGCATTGCCGTTTGTCCATCTTGCCGGGAAGCGGGTGTCAGTAGCAACCGGAAAGAAATCAGTAATATTATTCCGGCAAAAAACATCATCTGTCGATATATTACTACTATACGATTTATTCAAATTACAATTTATTACTGCTGCTGATATGTTGCCCTCAGCAAAGGACACAAATAATGATGATGTTGAATCGTCGAGAAAACGAATAATCTTTACTGTTACCAATGATGATACCGGTGGAAATGTACCTACCGCAATGATTGATGTTAATAAAACAATTCCAACATTTATTAATATTGATGATTCCATTCCGTTTCCCGCCGATCCGGATCACAACGAAAGCACGATCGTTTTCAGTGATGCTGCTGAAAAATGCGCAACAACAATGCTAGCAGCAATATTCGAGAATTTATCTCTGAAATCGAATAATATGTCATCTATTGTAGCACCGAAATCAGATGCCATCATTACATCACCACCGAAGAAATTATCGAATGATATCAAATCTGATGCTGATTTATTATCGAATACAGCTAAGCATTATACTCGTTTATTGAGCAAGTCAGATTTAATCGAATTGAAGCGAAGTATTGTGAAGTCGGATTTCAAACCTGTACAAGATCCGCTATCAGCATCAAAATTGCGGAAAAATTGTTCAGTTGATTGCCATCCATGTCACACTCCGGTATTTGAAATTAGTAGTTTGGATTCTTCACGATATGTTTCCGATAGTGCTATCGATTGTGATGAAATTGATGCTCCACGACCTTTCGCACTTTTTCCATCCATTAGGTATGCAACTAATCCATCTATTTACTATTTATGTTCCGGAAAACTAGGCAATATGCTAGCAAGATAGCTTGCAGCGATTTAAACGGCGGAATAATTCGAATTAATTTCGATTTTGTATTTAGATTCTCTCTTGTACAAGAAATTGTAACAATTTTAATGAAGTGCTTAATTTAACATACTCACAAATGTTCATCAATCCATCTTCCTTCTTTATCCTCCATATAAATTCCTCTGGAGCAGTTGCTTCAACGTCAATAAATGATATCGTAGCATGTCAGATGGTTCAATGGTATTGTGATATGTAACAACAATGGAGAATACTGTATTTTTGAATTTTAGTTTACACGTTAACAATTATTTTTTGTCGACTTGTAAACCAAAGAGTACTGTAATTTCGAAATTGCTTTACATGTCAATATCTATTTCAAAAATATACTTTAATTTAATTACCAATCGAACAAGATTTTTGTCAATAATAGTACGATATTTCAATTTGATGAAGCAGAAATAATTATGTAAAAGTTATACAACATATTCTAGTTTTTCTCCCTTTTTTTTTTTTTTCCAAGTTCAATTCCACTTTTCATCTAACGTAATCCAAATTTGTTCCGCCATCAATATCAATTGCATTCATCGATCTTAGTATTTCAGTAAACCACCATGTTTTATCTGTCGAATTTGACAAACTGTGTTTAATTTCATTTCTGATAATCATAAGAAAAAATTGCCTTGAAAGACTTTTTTTTTTTTTTTTAAAATACAGTTTCATACTTTTTTTGTTCCATGCCCTAAAAAATGTTAACGGAAAAAAAATAATTGAAGAAAGATGATTTCAATCAATTTTTTTGAAATATAATAGATCAGAAATCTTCAATTAATAATTAATTAAGGGGAGAAAATAAAAAAAGAAATAAAAAATGAAACAAACATGCATTATGCATTACAGTATGTTGTTCGTTATTTTTTTTAAGAGAAAATTTTAATCAAAAAACACTTGTTATACATTACCAATCACTGAATCTAGATTTATTTCTTCTGATCCTTAAAATTATATTAGATAAGTTTCTGGTGTGAGATAAGTTAAGTAAAAAATATTAGATGTGTAGGAACTTTCGAAATAAAGAAGAGAAAAAAGTTTGAGAATTTTTGGAAAATAATAAGCGCAATATAACTTTTTATAATATATCTAAAGAAATTAATGAGTAAAGGAAAATTTATCGTAAATCTTCCTCATCATAATGTATTGTTTTTTAAATTTCACTATTATCTTCGAAAATAATTCTTTAATTAAAGTGAAAAAAAAAAGAAAAAGAAACAGGTCGAGAATCTTATTCTTCATTTCATAACTTACCTTAATTCGGCCAAATTTGATATTATATCAAGAAAATGAAAAGTACAAGCTAACAAAATAGGCTAATATGTGATATCAAAAATATAACTCATACCATTCATCGTAAAATGATAAATGAGACCGATTAGTGATAAACGAATAATCGTGCGAAATGATTTATAGTTTGAAAATTCGAAATAAATGTTTATATTCAGATATTGTTTTTAAATTTTAACTATTTCAAAGAAAGAAATTCAAATTTCGTGACTTGTTCAATTGATCTCAAAAAAAAGAAAAAAAGAAAAATGATCAATTTTCCATTCAAAAGATCAATTAAATTAGGTAATCTTGAATTTATTCAAATTCAAATTTCAGGTTATTGATTGCTGCACTCTTATGCTGTTGTTTTATTGCACTTTCAGTGAGTACATCAAATATGGCTGTAGCACTTATTTGCATGACTTCATGTACAGTATCAGGTTATAAAGGTAAACTACAATGGCGAAGTGATCAGGTAATAATAATTTATTTCAATTATTAAACACATTTCCATCATTCTTATCATTGAGATATCTCATCCTTATCATCGAGAAATATGGATGCACCATGATGCAAACTATCAGATTGCAAAAAATAGCAAACTAATGCCATTTATTCGTTGTATTACGAACAAAATGACAATTTAAATTTTTGTTAAAAAATATTTTGAAAAAAATTCAGGAAGGAATGATATTAGCAGCGCAAAATGTTGGCTCACTTGTAATGGCAATAACGGGACTTTGGGCTGATCGGATTAATGGCAAATGGATGATTAGTGGTAGTTTATTGTTATGTGCAATTGCAAATTCAGTTCTACCAGTATTGGCAGATAAAAGTGTATGGTATGTAATTGCTGCAAGACTTGCAATTGGTATAGCAGATGCATGCCTTACACCTGCAACCAGTTCGTTGATTACACGATGGTTCCCACAAAGTGAACGCGCAGCTGCATTGGGCATCGTTACAAGTGGCCGACAAATTGGTAAGAGATTCAACGTGCATATGATATTTGCAACGTGACGTACGTATCCTTACAACTACACATATAAACATCATCTACGTATGATTATTACGTGAATATTTATAAACTTTCAAATTCGAAATAAACTCCACTCCATGCGATAGTAATGGATAACCATAAATAAAACTTTTTCAATTACTTGCCAGATGTTCGGATTGTATGTCTTGTAATTGCAACTTAATGTTGTTTAAATAAATTAGAACAAAGTCAAGTTATATTAATTAAACTAAAATAGATTGAGATTGATCGAAGGAAGAAAAGAAAATAGCTTGGAAAAAATTCCGAAAAATAATCATTTAATAAAATCATTTCTTTTTTTTTTCTGGCAAATAAATCTATTTTCAGAAATATTTTGCTTACTTGGTAAAAAAAAAAATTAATTTCAGCTATTTTAGGATAACTTCTTATTTATAGGTACATTGTTTATTTTGCCAACAGCAGGTTACTTGTGTACACGTAAAGATATCCTGAATGGTTGGCCTGCTATATTCTATCTTAGTGGATTAATTACTATATTAATTGCTTTATTTTGGATTCCGATGGGAGCTGATAAACCTTCCAAGCAGTATTGCATATCGAGTCAAGAACAGACATTCATCGAAAGCAAGTATTCTTTTATATCTTTTGAATTTTGACCTTTTATCAGTATCAGTGTAAAAAGAAATTTAGCATTACGATTAAATTTACTGTAAAAATTTATCAAAAACAAATTAGTTTTTATTGAAAATGTACTGTATCAGGATTGTCTGATCATGTAAAAAAGCACGTGGTTGCACAGATAGCTCGGTTTTCTGTTCTATAAGAAGCTTTTTTTACCTTTTTTCACATCTCGAATTAGAACATTTTAGGTTTTCAGAATAGAATCACGATTCTAGCCATCGTAAATATCAGTTTTTCAGTTCAATAGTCAGACTATTGATTGATTTTTCCGATCATCTAGCCTCCAATAAGCAATCTAATGCAACAATCTTTAGCCTTAATTGAAGCTTTTGGTAGTTTGTTCTACCGTATTTTAGAACCAATTCAATCATTAACTCTTTCCATATGATAATAAAATAATCAGAACATATTTTATGGTATAGAAAAGGCAACTACTTGATAGAATCTCATTTGTTAAGAAAAGTTTATACAAAAGTTTTTGATTATAAATGAATTCCAGGATAGCCTGTGAATCAATTGGTAAACGTACCGATCCACGTCGTACGCCGTGGTCTGCAATTGCTCGATCGTCGGCAATATGGGCCGGGATATTTGCACTTATATGTCATGAATATCCACTTGTTATCATGCTGCAATTTTTGCCTAATTATTTGCGTGACGTGTTGCATTTTGCACCTGCCAAAAATGGAATTGCTTCAGCGTTTCCAATATTCTGCCTATTTATGAGTAAAACTTTCTCATCAAGTCTTTCAACTTGGCTCACAAATCATACTGGTTGGACTAAAACTACCATTTGTAAGGTATCATTTATAAAATTGAAAATAAGGAAAAAAATTGATTAAGTTTACTTTTGATTTCCCCTGGAACGGTTGAAATGATTAATGGAATCAAGTAGAAATATGGTTATGTTAGGATATTTTCACATTTCAATTCATGAAATCCGAAATTTCTTGGCATCATCCGGAAATTTTGGAGTAAATATGGATCTGAAATATGTATTTTTCCAAAATAACTTGGTTCACTTCTCATAGTTTTTTTCTTGCTCTCTTCTTGAGAATATTGAATTGTTGTTTGAAAAAAAAAAAAAATTTAGTTATCATGTCAAGATATCAAGGTCAGTAAATAGTATTATACAAAGATGGTAAAAGTTTTCAGGTATTCAACGGCATCGCATCACTAGGATTGTCGGTCTGTATTATTACAGTACCGCAGTTTGACCGAGAACGATCTTCTTTTGCTACAATTCCTTTATGTTTAGCAATGCTTTTTGCAGGTTCATATTTCATTGATCATTTTCTAGTGTGGTATTTTCGATCCAAAGTTAATAATCTTCAATCTCACGCTTTTTACTTTTCAAGTAGACTTATTCTATTTTCTTAAATCAACACCTTTGACGGAACGAGACAATTGGCGAATTGATATCCATTCGTGATTAACTTAGTTCGTATCGCAAGTCTAAATTGGCTAACACAATATTATCGGAATAATTCTCTCTCAGAAACCATTAAAGTCAAAAATATTTTAATGAAAAATGTTCCAATCTAATTTAAAAGTATTTACACAGACCTGAGTTTTTAGGGGAAAGCAATTTATTCCCAAATGAAATAATACTACTAAATGATCATTAGATCAAACCTCCTGTGGATTTAAGTGTCACATATTCTCAAATTATTAACTGCAATGAGCTGTTCTTCTTCTACCAAATGAAACAAAACTCTTGAACAAAATAAGCTAATTTTCAATCATTTTTAGTAATTTGTTTACTTCTAATAAATTTTATTAGAAGATAGAATAGAATTTACCTATTTATTTTTTTTTCCTAGACGATATGACATCATCAAGCTTCTCGATGACAACCATAAATTTTCAGTGAAATTTTTTTCTTTTTTTTTTTTTTTGCGAAAAGCTATATAGAATCTAAGATTAACTTTTTGACACACGAAATTTATTTATAATAAATTTGTCTAAAAGTTCTTAAACATGCGCGTATTCGAATGCAACGTTGCATGAAAATTTCAAATTAATTGGTGAAAAAATTGAAACGCTGTGCAAAAATGAATGCAGAAAGTAGGCGTTGCGGAAAAATTCATTCCGCTCACTTACTTTCACCTGTCACAGGTATGATAGATAAAAAAAAAAAGTAGGAGACATGAATCCATTCGAATGCAATGTTGTTCGAAATTTCAAAGGAATTGGTGAGGAATTTGCAATGTTGTGTGATGAGCCACAACGAACATTTACATTTTGATTGATATAGATTGATAAAGTTATTATAGGATTACATACTCCGGGTGTACAAACAGCTTTGGTACAACTTGCGCCACCATATTCAGGTGTCATCACAGGTATTTCGTTTTTCTTTGTTGCATGGTTTGGCATCGGTAACAAACTTCTCACAAAACACATCGTACAACATGGTACAGAAGCTGAATGGGCCAAGGTATGCTTTCTATAAACTACCTCCTGGGCCAATTACCTATATTTTAGCGTTTAAAAATAACAACATATTGCCAAATGAATTCTTTAAAGGTAGCGTAGGCATGGATGAATGATATTTTTGAAAAATTAGTCATCAAAATTTGACTGCATATGAGCAAAATAGTAATACGTAGCATTAGAAATGGATAATGTATGTTTTAAAAAAGAGCTCTAAAAAATATCGGAAAGCATCTCTTCTTTTTAAAACGTTTTTTTTTTTTTTCCACTAGTTTAATCTTCAGGTATTTTATTTATCTGGCGTGGTAGCAGCTTTACCGGTGATAGTATTTACAATCTGGGGATCCAGTGAACGGCAATGGTGGGCAGCGCCAAGTTCAAAAACTTCTATACACAGCTTGAATACACAAACTACATCGATTTCAACTGAAGCTACCCATCTGGAATATCATTAAATATTCCGTTGAAATCGAAATCAAAAGAAATGTATTGTATTACTGTAAGAATCTGAATTGGCCCTCGTAAAAAGTAGATGGTATATTTCGGAGGAGGGATGAAAGAATGGAATTAAATTGACGGCAGGAAATTTCTCTCTTATCATGGCTAATCATAAAGAGGAGATAGTATTGTTTGTGAGATAATATATGAATTTATAGAGCGATCTGTTTCATTTCAATTATATTTGTTGCTAATAAATTATTTTGATTAATTTGTAAAACAATGAATTAGTGGAAAATTAATGAAGAAAAGGCATGAATGCAATTACCAAAAGAACACAATGGAAAAGATTGAACAATTAACATCGAATGAAATGACATATGTCAATGTAATCAATGAGAAAATATTACTTGATGCTTAATAAATAAAAGGGCAAATTTAGCATCAACAGGATGAGAACGAAAAAAGCAAGTTGACATATATCGATTCAAAATTTGAGAAGCTATTGAACGATTTGATTGTATCGATTGTTCAGTGAATTAGGATAAATGGGAAGCCAATGAAGTGAGTTTGTTTCCGGCTAAAAGATCAATTTCATCGGAAATTAATGAATCATTAGGAATGAGAAAGATGAATGACTTTTTCATTGCCATCTAGAAAATCAAATATTTGTATAATATATCACCGAATTGAATGCCATCAAATTATCAATCTTGAAGTTAATTTGAATTCCTGAACTTTTGGAATTATTTAATATGGAGATTGTGTAGTTGGTCAAAAATTCGATTAAATTTAATTAACTGTTGAAGTAAGCGCCATTTAATACTAACATAACAAATATTGAACGAAATGAGAGAAAAAAGGAAGTTTGTTAGCTTTCATTCCATTATAAAAACTTCAATAACAACTTACCTATGAATTCCCAGTGTATGTATGTATAATCATTATATATATATATAAATGTGTGTGGTCCAGATGGAATCATTAAGCAATTTCAAGTCGTGTCGCCACTTCTCTTCACTCATATGTGACACTTTATATTTATTTGAAGCCAAGGCTTCAAATATCACAACTTATATTTGTGTGTGCTAATTAACAAACTATATTTGAGAAGCTGATTAACAAAATTTCCATTTCATGCTTATGCATTAATATAAATGTCACCATTTTTGTCGCCAAAATTCTTTTTTAATCTATATATCTATATATATTTATGTATGTATGTATGTTGGGTGTGTCTGTGTGTTTGTGTATTTGTATGTATGTGTGTATGTGAAATTATTCACACATTTATTGCAATGTGATAGTTTGCAAGGTGATGAAGGAATGATTCTGTTCATTTATTTAATTCAATTAAAACTCATGTAACTTTTTACTATCCCAATTCTTCTATCCTCATTTTTATCGTTTTGAACAGATATGACGACACTTTGACATCAGTTTATTTACAAAAAAAGTTTTCATTTTACTTGAAAACTAAAGTTTTAACCTTATTTTTACCTTAGTTTCCTTAATTTATTTACAAAATTCTTCCTTCCCATTTGTATAATTTTATAAAAGATTATTATATCCCTTTTTATTTATAAGATAATAGCATCTCTTCCAAAATTCATGTTTCACAATGCTTTCTCACAAGCAAGAAAACTTACTTCTCTAGCGTCATCTTTCTTGATCTTTTTGCTTTCTCTTTTCTCTTTTCTCTTGTACTTTTAACTTCCTCTTCTACCAAACAACTATCCAAACATCATTGATATATATATACATAAGTTTAGTTTACACTATCCCATTAATTAGATTAATCATTGATCGCTTGTTTTGATTCATTCTTTCTGTCAATTTAATTCGTTCTTTCTGTCAATTTAATTATTTCGTTTTGCTTTCTTCCCCTAACTTCCGACCATTAATGTTCTATCTAACAACGATGAAAAAGTACAACCAATTTTCTGCTCTAGAAAAATCTTCCATTATCAAATAGCAGCAACATACAACCGGACGTATAACTGAAATGTACTACCAGAAGACTAATCAAAATCAGAAAGTTCCTTCATTCCATCCGAACTTTTTCTCTTCCTCGTTAATTAGGAGAGTAATTTCATGGGAACTTTACAAACACCCTCCAATTGATAACGATAACACACTGCACTTCCAAATCTGATCTAATCAATTCCGCATTTCTCGATAACTTCGATGGCGATCAAATGGTATAAAATGCTGTTTTGTTTTAATTGGGTTTCGAAGCGTTCGCTTTCTCTTGAAACTTTTGGCATCATTTCAATGGCCTGGTTTAGTCGATGAATATCGTTGTTTGTGTATTAAGAATGCTCATGAGTTTCCTTCTTTTGCTTTTTTCTTTTTTTTTTTTTTTTTTTTTTTTTTCGTCAATTTAGAAGGGATATTTTTCTGAAACTGTTCGACCAACTGATTAGTTCAGATGTAATTCGAAAGTTTCTGGCACGTCTTGGACTTTGGGATGAACACAAAGTACGTGGGTAGGTATTTTTTTTTTTTTTTGTTAGCTTCAAATAAGATCGAAATCTTTCACGGATCATTGGTCAATTCCGACTTCGAGAAGATTGTGATCCTTTGTTCAATAATTATAACTTACCATTCTCGGCCAGAATTGTCCCCAATAATTCCATAAATCGTGACCGTTAATGATAAAGATTTGTTTAGATATTATTTCTTCAACTACATTTCCATATTCTGTTATCTACTCGCTTTCTACTGTAATGAATAACTACTGATTCGCTTAAGAAACGATTGATTTAACCGAATCATTTGACAAATAATACTAAACATAAAATTGAACGAACATAAGATTGAAAGACGTTTTTTTTTTATCTGTATGTTTTGATTATCTTTATATGTTGTGCTGTTGTTTCAGTTGTACTTTGGCTGATTGATTGAGACATAGGTAGTTGTTGATGCGAAGTTTTCAAGTCGATAAGCTTGTTCAGTGACTTTATTTTTTCTTCAGGTGCAATAACTTGCTGATTTATATAAATTCCTTTTGTGAAATCTAAAAATTATAAAACCAGTGCCTTCTTTTTTTTCTCTGTCCACCAACTTTGATGTTTGTTGACCATTTTAAGGCTGTGATTTAATCGCCGATATCATCTTCAGTAAAGTGCGAATCATGTTAAAAGAGCCGAAATGTGGATGATAGCCTGAGTTTAATGATATAAATCTGTCACCACATTAAATCTTATCCACTTCTGAAACGCGATGAATTGTGTTATCGCGATATGAACATCGAGATTGTTGCTACTTGTTTGTTATCATATTTATTTTCAGATACATCTTTATTCGTTTCCAACAATTATGACATTACCAGAAGAAGTTGCTAAAACTCTTGAGCAGTTTTATGTTAAGGTTTGTATATTTATTTAGATTTAATACCCAAGGAAATCATTCGAGTTGTCACAATGAGCCTACCAATTTCCTTCTCTTTTATCTCTCTATTTTCATCACCATTTTTATAGTTTCATTTTTTTCCTTCATCTTCCCAACTACATTTCTTTGTACTGAATGCAACTTCTTTTTATGTTCCATATTCACTTATCATCCTAGTTGACTCTCAAGATTCATTCACAATCAGAAAAATGTGGGTGGCATTCGTAGAAATCGTAAGACGACCAGTGATAAATAAATTTGATGGTAGAATGAATTGAGTGTCGAGTTAGTATCATTTCAATTGCCTGTTTTATTATGTTGCTCGAAGCAGTGCTTTTTACTTTATCACAATATAAGTATTAATTTTCTTGATATTGTTGCCGGCTGATGCATACTTTGAGCGTATCGCTTCAAATCGCCCCTTAGGTCACTGATTCTATAGATGCGGGATGCTTAGGTTAATTTTATTTTGGCATTAGGAGGAGCTGCTTGATGTACATTTTTCTGTATTTATTCGAAGACAGCTATAAAAATGACCAATCAGGAAACAAAAATAAAGAAAAAAATTTTTTTGTCTCAAAATTTTTGTCTGATTTTATACTATAACAGTTGTATAACATTCCACTCCGGCTGGGTCTTTCTGACATTTAAGTTTTAAATTTAACCGCACTTATCTTGGCATATATTCCAACATTTTTTTTGTTTGTAATTAGTCCTCTTCCCATTACAGTTTTCTACTTTTTCTGCATGAGATCTTCCAAGTTATTCAGCCTAATGCATCTTTTGTTGACGGTATTGAACACTATTGTGCATCGTCTGTAATTCGAGAGAAACTCATAATGTCATTCTTTTTACGGTTTTATTTCATCTTATTCATCAAATCATTGGCAGTTTGATTTTCTTGTCATACTACTGTCAAAAACTTTTCGGTTACTTGAATATTTTTTTGCAATACTTGGCGCTGTCTGCTTTATATATCGCAGTGAATTTTGAAGAGGAAGTTGATTAAAGCTGTATAAATTTGTTCTTTTCAAGCTATAGTTGGCTCTCTTATTTAGTAAGTTAAAATGAGAATAAGCATTGACTTGAAAATATTTCTGCCTCATGACATCGTCCGTCAAGTCAATAAAAGTTTCGTTGAAAGCTCAGCTTTGCAATTTTTTCTAATTGACTTTGTGAGGAAAAAAAGTTGCCAACGAATTGTAGTAAAAATTACTTGTATTGAAATATATTTTATGGTGCCGTTTTCCAGGATGAGATACTGCATGAAATTAGTGGAAAAATGCAGGAGGAATTTGTTCAAGGTCTCGAAGGTGGTTCCTCGAAATCATCGATTGCAATGTTACCCTCTTTCGTTCCTGCTTTACCGGATGGAACTGGTTGGTAATAATTCTGTGAAGAGCATGAAAAAAAAAAACTTTTTTAAACATGATTTTTTGAAATTTCAGAAGTAGGCAAATATGTTGCAATTGACTTGAGTGGAAGAAACTTGCGTATCATGTTACTAACATTGAAAGGAAGCAACGAGGAACCGGAGCAGATTAACCATAATTATGTTTTCCCAGCTTCTGTTATGAAAGGAACTGGAGATCAGGTTAAATCTTTTTTGTTTTCAAGATTTTATGCTTATTCCTGAATTTTCTTTAAACGTTTATATTACATTTCCTAACAGGTTACTTTCGATGCATTTTGGACCTTATATATTATCTTTCTAGTTGTTCACATTCATAGTCAATTGCCTGATGAAATTCCTGAACGAAGTGAACTTACTAAATGCTTCTCTCCCAGTTGGTTTTGTTTTCTCCTATCCATGCGAACTGCTTTCGATACGCTCAGCCCGTCTACTTTGGTGGACAAAAGGCTTTGATATAAAAGACTGCTTGCAAAAAGATGTAGTCAAACTTCTGGAAGAAGCTCTCGAATTGAATATGGTTTGTCTACTCTACAGTTTTATATGACATTTTGCTTTTAATTATTCGTTTCCCATTGTAATAATGTTGGAATTAATTTCTAAATTACCAGATGTAGTAATGGCAGAATTAATTTGTAAGTTTTTTACTTTATACTTTGTTTCAGCTAACAAATGTGAAAATTGAAGTGGTAATGAATGACACTGTCGGTCAGTTAGCTGCGACTGCTTATAAGTATGGTCAAGAATGCAAGATTGGTGTCGTCATCGGATACGGGTAATTTTTCTCTTTTTTGGTTTATTTCCGTTTTCTTTACTGTTGTGAAGAGGTTAGCAAGCATGGAAAAATACTTGACGACGAGTAACATATGAGGTAGAAATGATGTTTTTTTTATCAGTAAAAGAATGAACACATGATGTTTTCTTTATCAATTCAGTAATGAAGCAGGTAATTTTTCATGTCTAGTTTGTTGAAACCCTTAAAAAGAGTGGGCATGAAGGTAATTCATTTATTTTTTATTTTCTAACTGTTAATTTTTTAATTTTCAGTTGTAATTCGTCATATCTGGAAAATACTGCAAGAATCAAAAAATTCAATGCCGCTGCAGCTGGATATAAATTCGACAAGATGGTGGTTGTTACTGAATGGGAAGAATTTGGTGAAAAGGTAGTCTAAGGAATTCCTTCACATTTACTTTTATCCTGAAAAATTTACATAATTTTTTTATATTTGTTGCACGATCGGTGGTGTCGATTAAGGAATTGGCATAACACAATGTACTGGACTTATTTAACATTTTTAATACGCTTTCTATACGCCTTTCAAGCAATGAAAAGTTTTTTATTGGATTCATAATAATGACTGGAGCAGTTATTAGACATTAAAAAATTAAGTGAATACTGCAGGGTGAATTAGCCAATATTTTAACGCAGTTCGATCGGGATATTGATGAGGTATCGGTTCATAAAGGCAAACAAATGTAAGCATCGTTATTGCTAAGCACGATTCTTCTGATTATCTTAAAGAGAGTAAATATATTTTGAAACAGTAACCATTAACTAGCATAAAAATTTATCAATAGTTAAGCATTAAATAACATTTTTGTTTGGGACTTGTAAATCAGGGTTTATTTGTATTTTTCCGAGATTTCAGAAGAAAAATTAATGGAATTTACTTATGCACTATTTCTTTACAGAATTGATAAGCTGACTGGAGCATTATACTTAGGCGAGTTGGCACGCCGCATCCTCATTCAGTTTGTATTAGATGGAGTGTTGTTCAGTGGACAGACTTGTGAAAAACTGGATGAAGACGATTCTTTTCCAACTAAATATATTTCCGAAATTTTAAGGCAATTTTTTTTGCTAGTATTTTTTTTGTTGTATCATTACAAAACAAAAATCTGGAATGTCTTTTCTTATAGCTTTTAGAAGAATGCATGGATTTCTGTATTCTCGAAAGTTTTGATTACTATTATATTAGAAAATTATATGATGTAAAAAAAAAATAGTTCATTTTTAACATCCATAACAGCAAAAGGAATGATTTCCCGTTCACTGCCATAAACATTAAAAAAAGAATTTCCGTC
This sequence comes from Onchocerca lupi, assembly GCA_028564675.1. Classification (NCBI taxonomy): domain Eukaryota; kingdom Metazoa; phylum Nematoda; class Chromadorea; order Rhabditida; family Onchocercidae; genus Onchocerca; species Onchocerca lupi. Next base: position 16,496 of record JAOVVO010000423.1, on the reverse strand, counting down.
CGCTGCTACAAACACGAAAAAATAGTATCCATATAGATCATTTAAAGGATCTGTGTTGTAATATAAGAGGATATTGTATTAATTCTTTTATATGAATGGATTTTCAGAGATGATGAAGGCAGTTTTAGAATTTGTCGACGGATATGTGATGAACTTGACGTGCCTAGTCACTGTACAGCGGATTATGAAATCATCCGTGAAGTTTGCCACGCGGTGTCTCAGAGATCTGCTTCTATTGTTGCTGCTGGTTTGATATTACTTTCTCATGTTCTGTGTTGAAATTTGCATTCTCAGATGATTTTATAGGATTTGCATGCTTGCTTGTTTGCGATCAAAATAGTGTTATCGATTTTAAAAAATTCTAATTAAATGGCTTTTTCCCAAAGAATAGGATTAGATGTAGTGTCAATGGACCCAAAAACGATTACAGTTTTTTTTTCTTTTTTAAGAAAGAAGCAAAAATATAGCTTAAAAGAATAATTTCACTAAATACGAATGTATTTTCAGCTATAGCAGCGTTATTACGCCATCTTAATGAAAGTAATATAAAAGTAGGAGTAGGCGGTGCATTGGTGCAATTTCATCCGACCTATCTCTCATTACTGGAGAAGAAATTATATGATTTGGCGCCAATGAATATTAAAGTTTGTTTTTTATTTTATAAAACTTCACTTTAACTTCAGGACTGATTTTAAAAATATTAATCGTTGAATGAAAAACACGTTTCACGTGTGTAGATGTATAGGATTGCTGGCCTATTTTACATGCTTATTGTAATATCAGCACTGTTTTAGTGGGAATTGGTACCAGCAGATGAGGGTAGCGCTAAAGGTGCTGCAATAGTTGCCGCAGTGGCTGAAAAACTGGCACTTTGAGCGGAAAAGTTCCAGTATTTTGAAGGAGCTATGGGAACATGATTTATTTTTTCCCGGAACACTTCGCATAATAATCTAATTGATTTATTCCATTTCTTTTTCGTTTTCCCTATTCTCACCGTATGGGTTCTACATATACAATTAGTAATCTTTGGACATCTTATTTGGATTACGGGTGGTGGAGTTTTCTGGGCAATATATTCTGAACTTCATGTCTTCTGAATTCTACACTAATAGCTTCCCAGTGCTCAATTAATAGATTTATTTAGTGCATATTGTCATCGTTAGAAAAAAAAAAAAACCGGATATTTATTTTTTGAACTGTTTTACCTCACTGTGCCATATAACATATATACGTGCGGTACTGTATAATTTAAAATATTCAAATGTTGTTCTCGAATAATTGTAATTTCTAAATTGTAAATGTTGTGTGGTTTGAAAAGATACATGGATTTCCTCTACGGACTCCCTGTTCCCAGTTTTGTTTTTCTTAAAATGCTGATAGGATTTCTTTGCTTTGGCTTAAGTTCTCGATGTTTTCCTTTTCTCTCATTTTTCTCATCCAGTTTTTTATGTAGACACGTCCCATTTAATTGTGCAAAGCTTCTATTTTAGACGATTTTGGATTTTTAGAGTTTGAATCTATGATGAGCTGTTTCAACCAGAACTGCTGTAAGTCTTTATACATATATTTATGAAAGTATGTTCCATCCAGAAGTATCTTAATTTATGAATTTCTGCATTAGTAAGAGTCGCTTATTTTAATTTATGGTACTACTGCTGCCGTTTTAATGTATGATTTCTATGTAAATGCATTATGCACACGTATATTATATACATACACATTGGCATTCTATCGATGTCTCCTGCTTTCTACGATCTGGTCATTTTGTTTTGTAGACTCAAGTTTCGAAATATTATTAGCTTTTTATTGTTACATTAGTTTAAGAAAATTTATTTCAGATGAAGTTTTGTTTAGGTTAGGATGCTATTCAGCATATTTATATTCTTGCTTTGCAACAAATTGATTTGTGGATGCGTCTTCGTTTTGTTAACTGTTGTTTATTTGCCCGCGTTATTTATTGTTGTATCTGTAACTGTGTAGCAATAGAGGGTAGATGACGGGTGGATGAGCAACATTCGGATTGAAATATTTCATATATTTTTGTTATTTTTATCTAAATCTTCCGGATTCTTTTGTTTGCCAGATGTTTTTAGTTTTGCATCCTGAAAAAATTGCTCTTTTTTCTTTTCAATCATAAGGAAAAGTAGAATAATAATGAATTCGATACATGCCGTCGATTACTGCTAACACCTACGATTTCTGCTCATTTTTGGATTAAGTTTTAAAGCACAAGATAAATATTGGCATGCTGAGGGATCAGTACATTGTTTCTAGTTTATTTTGTGTCAAATTGTGAATGTATTATGTGCTTTATTGGCTGAGTAGTAGTAATAATAAAATAAGTTCCTAGATTGTTTATCATGCGTACAAGGTTATGTGAATCTTGGTTTGAAGTCATTTGAAATCTGTATACTGTAGGAGATCTTTGCATTTATATATGGAGAGTTTTTTTTTTCTCCTGATCACATGTCATTAATGCAGTTGATCTTGATCCTCGAGCCATCATTGTTTCCTGATGCTGACACACGCGCATAAATGCCGTGACAGGCAAATGTTGCGCCATGTTATCTCTTTAAATCATATACCTTCTATTAAACAAATTTATATATGAAAATAGGATTTAATTCTTCGATAACACTTATGATTTTAATTAATTAATAATTTAATGCATCAAGTAGTTCATTCCTTACATCATACTTTATCCTAGCATCCTGGCCCTCTATTATGTTTTAGTATCGTCTTGTCTGCATTCTTAGCGGACAACCAGATGCTCATTGTAAATTAAATTACTGCCATGGTATTTATTATGTTAAAAAGGATATTTGTATTGTAAAGGAGTGGAAAACGGAGTTCATCTGTTTTGTTTCTCAATACTTGGTAAGTAACATCAGAGCAACCACAATTTGACATCAATCAAGAACAAAGCAGCAGATTGCGGCCATATGTACAAATTATTTGAATAAATGGTTTCCTTTATACATTTTCATATTAATTCCCTAAAAGAAAGATAAATACTTATGGAAGAATTTCCCACTTTTCTTTTTGTTCTTCCCTCTTCCATTCATCTTTTTCTTAACTCTTATTCCTCCCCTTATTTCCACTTCTTGCGCCGAATAACATTCCAAACTTTTTTTAGTACTACCGTATCGTGCGCTTCACAAAAACTTCCATATTGGATGTGACAATGGAAAAAAGTATTATTTGCAGAAAAAAAGTAGCACCAATTATCGAGACCGTTCTGGACAGGCAGTCTTCATCCAGATTTTTCTCCCAATTTCCCCATTTTACAATTCATATGAATGTTGTAAGCAATTCAGTGAATACTACGGTAAATATTTCATTCATGGGTTAAAATGCGATGACTTGAATCATTTGTCAGAAGACGAATTCTAACATATCGAAAAATGAATATTACTTTGCTGAAGTGATATGATTTTGTAATGAACAAAACTGTACTTCATCGCTTTTGATCATTTTTTTGATAGGAAAATTTTATGTGGGATGTGGTTGTCCCATTGATGAAATGAATTCAAACATAAATTCATTGATCAATGATATCATTAAGCGAAAAGAGATAGAACAAATAATATATAGCAGTCTTGAAAATGAAATAAAGAAATCATTTATGAAATTGATAAGTTTTTCAGTAAATTCATTCTTCTAAGTCCTCTTTCCCTTTGTCACACAGATATCAGCAAATATTTTTAAAAATCTTCAACATATATTATAAAACATGCATTGAATTCATCGTGATCTAAAGGAGTTGATTTCTAAAATGATCGCTTATCATACAAACTAATATATAATTTAATAATTTTATCTTACTTATCTCAACAGTCTGAAATCTAAAGCTCCTTTACAGAGAATCAAAATATATAATTGAAAAGTACGTGTAATGCATATTCTTTTCAGAAGTTTTTTCTTTTTTTTCTTCGGAATAATTGTTATACTACAAATAAAACCACAAAATATGGTTTTTTTTCTTTCCTTTTTTTTTTTTCTTGACATAAAAATGAGTCAATTTCACGAAATATATATGATGATGACAAAAAGAATATCAGTTGGTTCTTATATATTTCAAAATTGCAAAATATTAGCAAGACAGAGAGACATTTGGAAGTGAATTATAATAAATGATACATTAAAGTAATATATCATAAAGAAACGTTGTGGTCGAAATGTAGTATCATCGAATGATAAATGAATACTTTGATTGTAAAAGATACACATAACAATTACGACTGATATAAATGCTAACTTTTATCATTTGTTCAATTTTGTTGATGATGAACAAAGAAATGAGTGAATTTAGATCCTAGATCATTCTAATTTATGCCATTTAAAACTTTACGATACGATTCGCCAATATCACAATTTGGAAAATGATTGATCCATCTGGTATTGTAAGCTATCGATATTTGTTCCTATCATATCTTAAAGTTTTTTTTGTTTTTGTTTTTTTTTCGACATTCCTTTTTAATGAAGGAATTTTTTTCTATTCATTAATATATCTTACTATCTAACCAGGAAGTCTTGTTTTTCTTTTTTTTTCTTTTTTTTTTTCTCCCATTTCTTTTTCTCGTTTTGTTCTTTTTCAAAAATCAACATAGTGTGTTGAAATTATTTTCATCTTCCTCTCATATTTATTTGCATTTGTCATCCTATGTAATAATCATTATTGAATCAAATTGATAATTGATAAATGTGTCTTAATCTTTTTTTTTTTTTTAAAAATTATAAAGATAATCTTATCTTTCTTGATCATTCCATTATCATTCATTGCGTTACAAGGTTATAATTCCTTATAGAAATTTTTCCTTATTTTTGAGTTGACAATTACCTGGCTATAAGAGATTTTTCGGTCATAGTTAAGATTTTACTTTACATTCATCTTCTGAAACAAATTACTTACGATGCCTGAAGATGATCTTTTCTATCTAATTTATCCATTCGTTTAGATTGCCTATAGTTAAGTTTTTTTCTCCTTTTTTTTTTTTTGCCAGGCCTTCTTGATAAATTTAAAAGTGATAAGTTTTCCCTTTTTTGCTGGGTCTTCTTGATAAGTTTAAAAATTTGAATATATTCCATCGTTTTTTCCAACATTGGGGCCCTTTTTATCGCAGCATTATGATGATTTATTTCGTTTGAATTTAGTAGAATGATTTTGAATCTTTCTTTCTTTTTTTTTTTCTTTTTAGAATATTTTGTTTTTCTTAAATTGGTTAATTTAAATAATACTTCAGTCTTTTGTAAAAGAGGATTAAAAAAAGAAAAAAAAAACGATTATATGGAAGCAAATTTTTTTAAAATCCTCTTCGCATAATAATAATAATAATGATCATTTAATATCCGTTCACATATAGAGACGAGAAATTTATCAATTCCCTCATCACAATGAGTACTTGAATATTTTTCTGCTATGATTATTGTATCGAAAATAATTCCAAAAAAAAAAAAATTGGAAGTTTATAAGAAATTTCATACATTAATCATTGATTAACAAATATTTATTCCTTCTAAAATTTCTTTTTTTTTTTTTCTTCCTCAATCGATACTTATGCAATCGAAAGAAAAAAAAAAAAAAAAAAAGCTTCTAATGAAAAGGTTGATCTCATTGAATTGATGAAATATTGGATAGAAATGAAGCACTTACGATTATAAGTAAGCGAAATATTGAAATAATTTATAATGCCGCAATGATCTTTTTCTAAGAAGTTAGTTTTGTTGCGTCCCGCATCAAATGAATACTTGATGAATTTAAATAACAAAATATATATTAAAAGAAGATATTTGATATGTGATCAAAGTTAGGGAGAGAGAGAGAGAGAGAGAGAGAAAGAGAGAGAGAGAATTTAGTGATTGGAAAAATATTGTGTGTTCAATTCAAAATGATCCATCTGATCATTGATTGTACTGATTTTGAAGCGAAGAGCGGAAAAGAGAATGGATGAATGAAGGAAAGGAAAGGAAGGAAGGAAGGAAGGAAGGAAGGAAGGAAGGAGGAATAGCAGCTGCACATACAGGAACGAGAAGAGGAAAGTGAAGTTGAAGCCGGACATGAGAGCTAATCTCTCTTTCCAGTCTCGATATCAAATAGTTAGCTTGCAAAACTTTAAGCTCCTTCCTGACTATCACCAACTTTGCAATCATTCATTCTTCCCTCTATTATTTCAACCCTTAACCAACCATTTCACAATCACTAATGACTATCTGTTTTAAAAAAAAAAAAAAGAAAAGGAATAGAAAATTTGTTTTCGAAATTTTGGCGGTGGTTGAATTATCCTCCTCTTCCTTCACCTCTTTCCTAAATCCTTCTTTATCCAGGTTTATTAACTTTTTTTTTTTTTTTTTTCTCTCTCTCTAATCTTTGATTGTTTATTTTGTTTAGCAAAAAAGAAAAAAAAAAAGCGGTCAGCAGTAAAAAATGTATCAATTCCCATAATCCTTCCTCTCACGAATTATCCTTTTCACGCTAAATTCTCTCTCTCTTTTTTTTTTTCTTCTTTCCTTCTCATTTTGAATATTTTAAATTCTATTTAATTCATTAATTTCAAATATTATTTTCATCGTTGATTACTTACAACTAAATCATATTCATTCATGCAATTTCTTCCTTTTTTTTTCTGAACTGAATTTAAGTGAAAATTATACGAATAATGTTATGCGATGATATTTTGATGAATTTATTGTCATTACAGACTTTCCGTACAGTTTTTTTTTTTTTTTTTTTAATACGAAAAATATTGATCATTTTAAAGGTTGCTTACTGTACTTTGCAGCTAATATCGTATAACCAGCTGTCAAGTACAGTAAGCATTATTCGATAGCGTAAATAATATTGAACTTTGTTAAGCACAAATGATATACCTTTTAAATAAAATTTGATCTGTTGTATAATAAATACATTGCGATGGAAATACCAATCTATGCTATTGCTAAAAGCAAATGGAATGAGAGAGAGGGAGAGAGAGAGAGAGAGAGAGAGAGAGAGAGAGAGGGAGAGAAAAATTCAATTAATTAGCAAAATTATTTCAACTCAGCTACAACAACAATGCATTCCATTGATAATGTGACATTATATGCTTAGTTTAATCCAATCTTCTAGAACTTTACTAGTAAAATGAAATTGATAAAAAAAAAAGAAAAAAAAAGATGAAATTTGATTAAAGTTAAAAAGTTGTTATTGAATTTGTGTACTTTTGAAAATTAAATGACAATCCTTTTTTTTTTTTGCGTATGTTTGATTAATACTATGTATTATTGAAAATTCCTATTTATATCAAAGATATCTTTTTGTCAATCATATTTAAAAACAAAATATATTTATAGTTTCAATAATCATTTTTCTTGTCTTCAAAGATAGCAATGAATTTATATTCATTAACAATAATTAGCTAGTAACATAATCATTATCCTTATAAATCAAAGAAGGTGCGAAAATTATGGAAATTTTGAGATGAAAAATCTTCAAAACTTATTTTAAAATCAGTTAACCGCTAATGTTGCTTTGTTTAATTTAAATTTTTTTTTTTTGTTGAGATTTTTTTCTGATTAAATTACAATTACTGAATGATTAAACTTTTCTTAGAGGTGCAATCTTCTTTGAATTAAATCCTGCAATGTTCCAGCATTATTTGCCAATATTTAATTATCATCTTTTCATCTAGTTCGGATTATTTGGAGAAAATAATTGCTTCTTCAGAAATCTTGGATTTATTTCTGAAATATTCAATGTAAACTATCACTAAGATATAAATATTGGATAATATCAAAAAGTATTATTAGTTATAGGAAGTGATTAGAATTGAAAGAGTCGAAATATGGAACTTTAATGTTGATAAGTTAAGATAAGTTGAAAATTGTTGGAAATTAGTGTTGAAAATTGTATTTATTTTGTCCAATACATTTTGGCTTTCACAGTTATGATTTTAATGAACTGAAAAGAGAAGGATGAAATGAAAGATTTATCAGTTCCATAAAGCACAGAGATTACAAAGCATCATCTTTAAATTTTGAATTTTTTTTTTAATCTTAGCAATATTACTTGATTATTAAATTAGAATCAATGATATTCATTATCACTCTTAAATGACAAAATTTTAATAGAGCTATTAAACTTCATTTCACATACATTAATACATTAATAATAAAAAAAAGGAATATTGATAAGCTTCTTTTTTTCTCATTTTTAATACTTACATTGATAAATGAAATACTGGATAAAGTTGAGATTGTATATTAGGTAATCAGAAGATTGTACAGAATATGAAAAGAATTATGATAAATTTAGCATGAGAAAATGTTATTTACAGAAAGAATTCGAAGATTTGACGAAAAAGATTTTCGGGTAATTCTGATTATTCTTTTCTTTTTTCTTTTTTTTCCGATGCTTCATTCCTTTTCCTTTTCTATAAAAGGTGTAATATTCTTACGACTTTTTTTACCTTTTTTTTTTTCCAATCCTTTGCCATTTTTTTTTTTTTTTCAAATAGCTTGCTTTCTTTTTCTTTTTTTTTGTAACTTGTCTTTCGTCATCTTTATGATCTTTTTTTTTTTTTTTTCCTCCTTTCTTCGTTCATTTTCCTACCTGTTTCTCATAAAATGATACAATGACATTCTAACAAGTTGAATTTAGGATGATAGGCTCTTAGTTTTTTCCATAACAAATATCAAACCAATTATTTTATATCGATCAATATTGATCATTCGAATAGTTAAAAATAATGAAAAAGATGAGTGGCATACCGAGAATAAGTATAGTAATAATGATGATAGTATCGTATCAATTTATTCTGAACTTACTAAATAAGAGTGAGTCCAGTGATGTATGAAAGAAATGTTAGAAATGAAAAAAAAAAAGTACTATCATTATCACTATCACCATTGATAAGATTATCTTACAATCCATTCATTCATTCACTCATAAATAATTTATTTCAATGATGAAGAAGTTCATAAGTGATGATGAGAATAGAGAAAACTCAGATAAGAATAAGGTGACAGGAATGGAAGAGAGCTTAGGAACAGTGAGTTGTAACAAACTTGATTTTCGATTAAGGTCATTTTCGTTTCTTAGAATGTCCATCCATCTATCTACCTACCTACCTACCTATCACATACTATAAGGGAAATCGGATAAATGACCGATTTCGTCTATGAAGCGCAATTTTGCAACAATGAATTGTTTCCATCTGCGCTGCCCGCCTATTCGCATGATCGCCGATCACCATCTATTTGATGGCTGATTTCTACGAGAGATACATCGTAAGAAAAAGCAATACCTCTCTCTGTTCGTAAATATCATTCACTATCTCGATGAGATATGATGATTTGGCCTTGAAGGTAGTTGTAGTAGTAGTAGTAGTGATGGTGGTTAATTGTGAAGAAATGAGAGAAGGAAGTTAAGAAAGAAAAGGTTGACAGTAACGGCAAAGAAGATGAAGAAGAAGAAGAAGAAGAAGAAGAAGAAGCATTGTCACCAAAATGATGTCCACACACACTGTTGACAACAAACGTATCATCGTCTTTTCCATGGGGCGTGATATTTTCAACAAACAACGGTCCATCAAAACCGTTTTAATGAGAAATGATAAGGGAAGGGAAGGGAAGGAATGAATGATACCGGATTCGATCGGCTAGTTGTCCACAACGATCATCTCCGTTCCACATTACACATACCTATGTTACTTCTTTTTTTTTTTTTTAAATTTCATTCTTATTTCCTTCTTCCTACCATCATATTATACATGAAGAAATAATATCCTCTTACTTCTCCTTCTCCTCTTTCTTCCTTCATCTTTTTTCCTTAAAAAACTTCATCAACCGCTCGTTTTTTTTTTTTCCTTTCACCATCCTATCTCATTTCATTCATTCGTACCCTTTCATCTTTCTATCATTTTCTTTCTATTATTTCATCAAATTTCATCATTCCTTCCTTTTAATTCCTTTTTTCTTATCATTATTATTACAACTACTACCAACTACTACTATTATTACTACTTAACATATTACTATTTTCATTTTCTTTCCTCTTCCTCTTCTTTCTTCTATCTTCTCCTCAGAGGAGATAAAGTTTTATTCATGATGATGATGATGATGATGAGATGAAAAAAGATTGCCAAAAAATGGTCCACTTATCCTTCTTCCTTTATACCTTGTTTTATTGGTTCAGCCTTGACTCAATTACTAATAACGGTTCCTGTCGCATTATCATTTCTTGTCGTTCTTTGTTGTCCCCTTAAATGACGAACAATTTTTTTTTTTTTTTTTTTTTTTTTTAAAATTAATTTTTTTTTTTTTTTTTTTTTTTTTCAAATGCATTTTCTTTTTTTTGCATTTATGGAAAAGAACGAAGAATTACGTTCGTTGTTCTGGAAATTCTTTCAAAATTATTTACAGTATATATATTTTTCCAATTGAACTTACTTATACATCAAATGTATTTTTTCTTCTTTCTTCTTTTCATTTGGTATCCACAACGACACACTTGGAAACGTTGCAGTAAAAGCTATTTTGCTTGCATATTTTAAATTTGATATCAAATCGATTATCTTAAAAAAGCTACAAGCTATAAGATGCGAAGAGGAATGAACTAAGACTTCATCCATTTTTGATATACATCTATCAGTTATCAATGAATTTTAAATAGGGAAAGATTTTTTTTTTCTTTCTTTTTTTTGCCATTGTTTAGTTGATATGAATATGGAATTAAAATGATATGCTAATAATAATAACTAAAATAATTAGCTAAAAATGATTATAATTTGCAGAACGCTAACTGATAAGCAATATCATTGCTATGATAGTAAATACTTTTCTATGTAATTTTCACAAAATATTTCATCACTCTTTGTTATAACATTTTTATGTCCCGATAGTTTTCTAATTTTTAGATACTATTTTGAACAACATTTTTAATTTCAACAAATTTGCAGAAAAAAAAAGATACAAATATGCTTGTTTAGTATGATTACTTTTGAATGGCATTTAACAGGTTAGAATTGATAATTACTGAAATGAATCGTTTCATTTCCCTAAATATTTGTATTATCATAGTATCAGTACATCATTCTGAATATTTCTCATCCTCTTATTTCGAAGAAATTTTCATAGTCATATCTTATTAATTATAGAATATTCAATTATCGGAAGTAATAAGATAATCGAGCACTCTTCTACAATTTCAAATTATATGCGCAGCGATGGTAATTGATTTCATTATCAAAAGTCTCAATAACATATGAAAGTTATTTGCAATTTTTAATATTACTAAGTCACTTCTCTTGACTGAGTAATATCAAAAATTGATATTTTTGATATATGACGATAATCATGTAATAACAGATAGATAAAGTAAAGTGGTTAAGTGACATTGTACTGAGGTCACCAAGTATTCGTTGCATTCCATTCATACCGTTTCCATCCAGCAAACTTCATTAGAAATAAAAAGAAAAGAGCGGCCGCTATTTGATGTCGGACGTTCCTTCTAAACATTCCAATTCAAAAAATAAATTTGTTCCAGATGCAATCAAAATTATGTATTATTATGATTTCTTGTCTTTTAGCCAACTCTCATCCATTATCGCTATTCAATTTTCATGCCCTCACTAAAGAATGATCCGGAAATTTAGAGGCTATATTATTTCGATCAAAATTAAACGATCTCATTCTACGGTATTATTTCCAAAAATCCGCTGCATCCATAATAAAAGTGAATGTGGGAAATAAGTCAAATAGATGATCTTTAATTTTAAATGTTATTTCGAATTTTTCAATTTTAAACCTGTTTGTAACATTAAAGTTAATTCACTATTGAATTTAATAGTTTAGACTTGCACTTTATTTCATCTATTCCTAAAAATATTTTTTAAAAAAACGAAAAGAAAAGTTCGGAAAGTTCTATCATCATCCGCTCAGTTCTTCACTTCCGTTAGTCTCTCAAATTGCAATTTCTATTCCTTTTTTTTTTTCCTGTCACCATAAAACTGTCATCACAACATGGAGAAAATAAAGCATCAAAAAAATGCTGAAAGTAAATTCAAAAGTCATTCTTGATATTTGTTTGTTAGTTTATACAAATGATATCAAACAATCATAGGAATTTTATCAAAGAATATGAAGAAGCATTGATAAATGATACCGGTTCAGTTATCATTTCTGATCCCTACACTCGTCCTGTCCTTCCTTTTCTCCCCCCCCCCTTGAATAATACTTGCTTTCTTATCTTCTCATCTATGATGTCAACTGTCATTTAGAATTTCCTTTCATCATGCGATACAATTAAAAGCTACACATAGTTTACATCTGCCGGGTCATGACCTTTTACCAATTCAATTAATCGGAACAGGTCATTTATATTTTATATTGTTCAAGAAATTGTTTGGAATTGATGAGGAAGAAATATATTTAAAAAAAAAAAAGAAAGAAAAAAGAATGAACCTGAAGGTAATTTTCTCTGTTTGATTCCCAACCTCACCTCAAGTTCTCGACTTCATTATCAAAAAATTATTATCAGCTAATCCTTCCTTCCTTTCTTCTTTCAGAATGATCAACAAACCTATCACCTGTCTTCCGTTCGTCTTTCTCTCTTGCATTTGTGCATGTACGTGCACGCGTGCGTGCGTGTGCATGCATATCTGTGTTTGCACAATGTTGTTAGCAGAAATGATTGCAGAAAAGTAGGACATTTGCTGATAGCAGGAAATATGTTGAAAAGGAAAAAACGGCCATCAGGAAGCAGCTTCCACGTGAACAGCGTGATTCATTCATTCATTCATTCCGCCTTCTTCTTCCCACTGTATCCGTCATATCAATTGTTGCCATAATCTCTTCTGATACCGCTAGGCTGGAGCCTTCGTTGCTCCTTCTCGTCCCGTATTTGTCTCTCTTATCATCTTTCCTATTATCACTTATCATCATCTATGCAACCACATTATATTTCATTCATTTCCCTTCCCTTATCATTCATTCCTTCATTTCTTCAACTTCCTCTCAACTCCAAATATTTTTACCTTTTAAGACATTCTATAATTCATCAATTTTCATTCATCTTTCTTCACTTCAACTACTCGTTATACAAATCAATCCTCCTCCTATCAATAGCGCACCCGCTTGATATTATTATCCATCGTGATATTTATGATAATAAAGAAAATTTAATTACGACTAATTCGTCTAACATTAACCTCAGCAATGTCTTTCCTGTGTCGTTTAGCTATCTTATCAGTAATTTCCGTAATCAGAATATTATAACAGACATCTGCTATCACATTACTATTATGAATCAATCAACAAGTAAATTTCCTGTTCTTTTATCAAAAATCTCATTTCGAGATTTGTTAAATTTCTTTTTATTAGCTTGCATTTATTAGGTGGATTTTTTTTTTTTTTTTTAATATATAATTAATTTGCCGATAAATATTGTAAGGTTTCTTTGAGATATTCATCCAGGATTATCGCTGATGATAAACTGTAACACTAATTGTTGGCAAATATTAAATACATGACAATACTATATATTAAACGATCTTAATGATCCTAATTAGATTTTAAAATCGAATTAAATATTAATTTCAAAAATATTTTATTAAAACTAAGCAGCTAAATCATACAATTCCTTTTTTCTTTTTTTCATTTTGCTCATTTTCGGTATTTAATGAATCTTAAAAAAAAAAAAAAAAAAAAAACGAAAAAAAAAATGCTTCTCATATATTAGTGAATGCTATTGAATGAATTGAAAAAAATTTGGAATTGATTAATTGCAATTCATTTTACCTTTTAGTTTTTTTTTTTTTATTCAACGTAACTTTGAAATTTTTGTAATTATCTTCGAGATGCGATGTCATAATATCCTTCAAACTTTCAATCACTACTTTTTCTTATTCTTTCTTATCTTTTTTTTTCTGCCAAAACGAACTTTCTATTGCAGTAAAAAGAAACCACAAAAAAGAAAAAAAAAAAAAAAAAAAAATAAAAAAAAAAAAAAAAAGGAAAGAAAGAAGAACTTGTCTTTTAAATTTTAAATATCATAAAGCATTTATGGTATGAACATATATAGGTATGTTATATTGTAAAAAAAAATATACATATATCAAAATGTAATGTCTTTTCCTATTTATTTTTCATGTTTCTAAATGTTTGAGCGATAATTACGGAACTGATCGGGTTGCTTTCCGTTTTTTTTTTTTTCCTTTTTTTTTCACTTTCAATCTAAAATTGTTGCATGGAAACATTTATTTTTCTTCAAAAATCATTTGAAAAATGATAAATCATCACTAATAATAATTACAATAATAATAATATTCTGTAATAAAATGTTATAATTGAAATGATACTTTTTTGTAGTTTTTTTTTTTTTTTTTTTATATAAATATGTAATTCATAAAATATTCTAACGGATGAATAATGTATCTTTTATTTATGGTATATACTTTCTTCATTTGTTATTTTTTTTGTTAACTTTTGAAAGGTTAAATATTTGAAGAATTACTTTTGAAACTTTCAAAAAAGATGACTAAAATCATTTCTCAGTAATTCGTCATAACTGTCTTATAAATTTCATTAGTTTTTTTTTTTGTTTTTTGTTTTTTTGTTTTTCTTGTGTTTACATTTCTAATCAACCTTTTGTTAATCATTCATTAATTATCGAGTTCATTATACAAGATTAGATTTTCATTAACATTTTGAAAATTTTCGGAAATCCATCCTTTTCTTTTTGCAGATCCAATTTAAATGTTTGTCACATATTTGGATCTTTTTTGGTGCAAAGAAAAAAAAAAAAAAAAAAAAAACAAGAACAAATTAGGAATGTTTATGTTTAAGTATGTTATTGCTTTTTTGGTGAAAAGAAAAAAAAAAAAAAAAAAAAAAAACAAGAAGATATTAGGAATGTTTATGTTTAAGTATGTTAATGGATTTTTGTAATTCAGAAAATGTACGATCTGTTTAATTGAAAAGATTGAAAGGATGTAAAAACGTTTCAATTTCAAGTATTTCAACCTTTTAAGCTAAAATTGCTTGTAATTTTTACTCGTCCTAAATCGACAGGAAATGATTGATCAATTTGTTATTGGATGAGTAATATCAAATTGAGCTAATTGGCTTTTCTCTTTTTAATTAACATAAATTTCCATTTAGTTTAGCAAATTTTTCTTAGCAATAATTTTGATATTCTTAGTTTACATTCTTGCTAACATATTTTTATCTTCTAAATTTCGAAATTTTAAAATCATTAAAATAAAATGCGACATATTTATGTTCATTTTTCTTTTCTTACATTCATACATTTATCAAATATTTATTCGAAACTTCTCAATTCTGATATTTTCATGACAAAATTAAAGAAGGAAAAGGATAAAATGAAATTTTTCTCGCTTTTTTTCTTCCTTTTTTTTTTTCTCATTTAATTTTGATAGAGTTTGATTGATAGAAAAGAAACATAAATAACTTGCTAGTGGAATAAATATATATCGCAAAATAAAACCATCTCTTTCCTTTTTTCATTTTCCTTTCTTTCTCTCTCTCTTTCTCGCGAAGTTGATTTTTCCATATTTATTATAATAATATTATGAATAATATGATAAGATTAATTGATTGATTACTAGTATGATTAAATCTTCTTAATCTGATAATAATCATATTAATGATAATTATATATCTTCTTTATCTAATAATCATCATATCTTCTTTATCTGATAATAACTATTGATTGTTAATAATAATTTTATCTTTTTTTTTTTTCTAATAATCATTTTTATAATTAGGATATTTTTTATTAATTAATCAAAAAAGAAAAAAAAAAAAAAAACTAAAAATAAAAAGGAAGAGAAAAAAAAAAGGAGAAATTAATTGTTTAATTGTAAAAATTTTTATACATATCGTTTCGTTTGTTGAAAAGATTTAAATAGATTATTAATAATAATAATAATCGTGTTTCCTTTTATCTGATGATAATAATAATCATTTTCATAATTAGCACTTTTTCTTCTTTTTTTCTTATTAATTAATCAAACAATAGGAAAAAGAAAAAACTAAAAGTAAAAGGAAGAAAAAAAAAAGAATGAAAGAACGAAAGAAAGAAAAGAAAAAAAAGAAGTTAACTGTTTTAAATTGTGAAATTTCGATGGGTGTACCTCTCTGGTTGTTGTGTTTCGTTCATCGAACGACAAGACAAATGATTCATCATTTATAGATCGACAACAGTCGTAGCGTTACATCCGCATTCTTTGATACCAATTGGTACAATTTCTTTTTAAGCAAATTAGAGTGCATAAGTATAAATTTCTTAAAAAAAAATTGTATAGAAAATTTGAGGATCAAAGAATAGTTTTTCGAATTTTGTCGATTTATTTGCAGCAAAAAGTTGAATTTGTAGATCTAAAGATAATAAATAGTAGAAATAGGATGAACAGTTGTAGTAGAATTTGTCTTTATGTATCTTTACAATATTTTTAAAAAAAAAAAAAAAAAAAAAAAAAAAAAAAAAAAATTTTAAAAAA
>JAOVVO010000422.1:0-72365 GCA_028564675.1 Onchocerca lupi | reverse complement strand
TTATTATTATTATTATTATTATTATTATTATTATTATTATTAATTATTATTATTATTGTTATATATAATAATTCAGCATTATTATATGATTTAAATCACTACACTTTTCAGCAAATATATATATATTAATCACTGTGGTTTTGACTTGTTTTTTTGAGAACAGATAAAATAAGTCAAAAACCACAATAATTAATATATATATATATATATTTTGTACTTCTATAAACTTTATTTACTATGAAATAAAAGTATAATGTATAATCTGTGCATAATGAAAGAATTCTTGATCTTTTTTTGTATAAATAAATAAGTGCCAAACCAATGCCTTTATTATTAAATTACAGAAAACAATCTGTATAATCAATTTAATCCAGAAGAAGTAAGTTTTTGTTTGAGTAGAAACTTCTCTAAAATTTCTCGTGTTTTAATTCATAAAATAAACAAGTTATTCAGTCATTTCAGGATTTAAACATGCGTCTAAAATGGAAAAATCAGTGTTGAAGGTAACATAATCCGTCGCAGCATTTATATTAATAGTAATATCTTTGAAAAATATCAGCTTACTTGGTGTCTGTGCATTCGAAACTCATCAGCAATCAGTGAAACAACGCTTTATGAATAGTATGGTAGCAATGAATCAGTAAATACTGAAAGGTAAAGTTACCATAAATTCTTGATCTAGGCGATATTACATGAAAATAATTTCCCATTATTCTTTGATCTCAGAAATGAAATAAAATTTAGTAACGAAAAGTTTTTTTTTTTTTTTCTTTCAATTTCTCATAGATTATTTAATTAAACTTGAAAAGTTTCTAATTAATTCAGATAATTAAATATTGCATAACCAACATTTGCAAATCGAATTGTTTACATAAATTTATTATATTCGACTTATTCCAATGTGATTTTAAGTTTGAATAAAATCTCGAGAATAAATTTCGATTTTCGCAATGTACCTTGAGTAGCGCCGTCAAAAACACGTCTTAGACTACAACGTTTACCGCAAAGCTTAATCACAGGATACGTAAAAGTGTTACGAAAGCATTGCTTAACGTGCTTGCAATACAACCTCATACATTTTGGCTAGACGTAAAATGCATTTTTTCAACGATAATGAAGCAAATATCAAAAAGTCAAGTTGGTTTGGTCAACAAATGCCGCATAACTATCCAGAGCAGGTTTCATTCTTTTTCGATGAGTTAATTATTTTCTGACAATATTTTAAAATGTGAAAAAGTCCATTGAATTAAACATGAATTCGAACATCTCTATAAAGCAACTTTGTAGTTATTTTTTTAAGTAACAGTTGGAAAAACATCAGCTTATTTCACAAATCAATTATGTATCGCAAAGAGACTTTATCGTTTAAATAGTTTAATGAAATTGATGTTAATACTAAGAGATCCGGTCATTCGCACTATTAGTGATTTTACTCAGGTAATTTGGTTTCCTTAATTAAATTGAAAATAATAAAAATACTTCGCAATGGTTTCATAGTTTTGACAAAATTTTCGTTTTTCAATTTTCATAATGGTTGAAAAGAAGATGTTTCATGCTGACTTATTTCATATTGATTTCCATAAAATTTTCGTCTTCCAAATTAAACATAGTTTTTTGTTCAGCAAAAATTTTTGAACTTCTGAATTAAAATTTTATTTTAAGTGAAAGTTTGCGCTGAATTGTAATAGCATCTCTGATTTTCCAAGGAATTTTTTCCCAGAAATAAAAATTTGCAACTTTTCCTTTTTTTTTCGTAACAAAACTGACATGCATAATTCATCGATATTTTTGAACAATTTGAATGCTACATTTTTTTTTAACATTTACATGTAAGTTATACGGTAATGAAAGCTGAAAAACATTAAAAATTGGCGGACTTTTATCAGAAATGAAGAAAGAATTACTGAAAAAATTATATAATTGAAAGGAAGTAAGAATAATTAAAGTGATGTGATGAAGTTTGAAGGTTATGTTTCAAGTTTTGTGAAACCGGGAAGAGGAGAAAGCATAACTAAATAACAAACTGTATAAATTGAATCTTCAAAAAGAAATACAACAGACTGATCCCAAATGAAAGTTATAACAAGTTGACAAATTGTCGCCAAGTTTTTTGCATTTATAATGTTTTCAGGTATTATATTGAAACATGAATATAATAAGACGAAACCATCATTTGTAATAAAAATATTTCTCAACGATAGTTTTGCAATTAATTATAAACTTATGCGTAATTCACTACATATGCTCCATATAGCTCAGTAATTGAAATATTTCTCATCAGAAAATTTCCTGATTCAATGGTGATAAATTTATCACGGATCCCTTGTCACAGTTAGTTTATTATAAAACAGTATTCCGAATATTTGATAAATATCTATATTTTTGAATCGCTAAAATGTTCATAGAAAAGATATGCCTTCAAAATATTTTCGATCTTTAGAAAAGTTGGATCAGAAGTCAATAATCCGGCAAAAGGATCGATTTACTGCTAAATGCCTTGGGAAAAGGATCGATATATAGCTAAATGTATGTTCATAGAAAAGATGTGTTTTCAAAATATTTTCAGTCGTTAGAAAAGTTGTAAATCATTATCAGAAGTCAATAATCCAGCTAAATGTCTTGGGAATGCTAAAGCTCGTCCGTACGTAAATATTAGGCTAAAATTCGATTAAAACTACGCAAAACTTTTCAGCCTTATAATGCAAAATTCACTAAAATGATAAATCAGTGATGGGATTGGGAAGATAAATCATTTTCGTAGTGATATTTGCTTTTTTTTCACGTCTTTTATCTGAAGAAACGGCAAGGAAATTAAAATACGATAATTATTTAAATAATTATAAGTATAATAGATATTTCCAATAAACATCAAGTGAAAATTAAAGAAATTGAAGTAAAATTCTGAAAAAATTTTATATAGGAAAAGTAGACAACTTGTAAAAAATTCATTCGCATAATTTTCATGCAATAATTTTTCATCTGTGAAAAAATAATTAAATTAGAATAATGCGCTTCAAGATTGAAGAAACTTGCCAATATTAATCGATTTTTCAATCTTGGTAATTGTTTATTCATTTTTGGATTTTTTAAAAGCTTCCATTAACTTCTTGCTTGACATACAGTTGCCTTTTTCGATTTAATAATGATATTAAATTTTCATCCATTTTATCAGAATATGAATTCAATTGCACTTCAATATTCATTGAACTTCAAAATAACATCTTTTGATGTTTTGTGCAGGTTTTTTATAATTGTCTTTTTTTCTTTTTGAACTTCAGAAACTTGTTTTTTCTTTTGAAGGAATCACTAAACAATATTTTGGGCTTTAACTTAAAAGTTTAATAAATGATGAAGAAGAGTCCCATTTTTGAAATCACAAGGTAATTTTTCTGTGTTAGAATGTAAAACTTAGATCGGGATTGAAGCCAGAGAATGATCAAAGTTAGGAAATTGAGCTGACTGAAAAATCAGAAGTCGAGAGAGCATTTTAATTCAATAATAAGTTCTTTTTCTATGCAATTCCAATTTGAAATTTCATAATAAAATATCAAACTTGCACAAATAAATTACTTAAGTAAATGCTTGCCTATATTTTAATTGTGATAAGAGTACAGTATAATAAACGATTGAATTAAATTTAAAAAAAAAAAAACATTACAGCATTTTTGGAAAGTTCAGTTATTATCAGCACACTCTCGAGGTTTTCGGATTATTACTCGTTGTGTTGACAATGATAACAATTAAGTCGTGCCAGAAATATGGCCGATATATAAGTAAAGGGTCACATGCCTCATTAAGTTTTTCAATAATTTCAACCTTCTCTCCATGTTTTTCAAAATGATCGTTTACATTTCGCTACGGATATTGAATTCTCTCTAATAGCTGCTTAGATCAGATTTCTGCAATTATTGCAGAGACGAGAGTAGATTGAAAGCTAATTATTTCTATGATAACCTTTTTTCGGATGGCCAATTATTCTATTTTATTATCCATCAGAAGCCATGCCACACCAAATGATAAACCGATGCCTCATTTTTGATTCCTTGATTCACTTTTATCACATCTACGAAACGCAAATTGCAAATGAAAAAAAAGAAAAGAAAAGGAAAAAGTGGAAATTTGAAGTATTCATTATCTAAAATTTCGTTGTCATCAATCTTCTAATTCAATATTTGAAGTAATTTCTCAAGATTGAGGTAATAATTAACTGAGCGGGATATCTTGATAATTACTTGATTCTTATATGATCAAAATTAATTCAATGCCTTCTTGAATTTTTTTCATAATAAAAAAAACTAAAAGAAAATCTACCTAGGTAGTACACAGTATGTAATGCAAATCATAATATTTGGATGAAGAAAAACTATTGGGTGAACATCAAAACTTAACGTGAATTTAGAAGTGTGACAAATACAATTATAAAGAAGAGGTCACTAGATAGAAATATGCTATGACTACTATTGCAAAGGTCATCTTCACAAAAGCATATTTTATTATTAATTGTTGCGACAAAATTTTGCACCAATTCATCATTATAACATCGCTCAGATAACTGTCGCACATATGGTCGCTTTTCAATCCACATATTATTCCAGCAATTACGATAAACATATTGATTACCTGCAAACAAAGGACAAAAATTACGATAGTATGAATGAATCGATCGCATCTAGTCGTGCCAGAAATCGAAAGAAATATTTAATGGAAAAATCAACAGTAATTTAATGTCGTAGAAAGAATTGAATTTTTCCAAAATAAGTTTCGAAATATTGTTAAATAATTTTTACAACATTAAAAAAAAATTGCGGAAATTTTCTAACTTTATAAAAAATAAATTTTCTGATAGTGAATTTTGATAAAAGCATCACATTGTTTTATTTCGAAAATTGTCTATTTTTTTTTTATTCTTCAAGAAATGAAAAATATCTCACCGTTATAGTCTCCTTTGAATTTGACACATGCACCTGGTTCCACGTCAGTATTTGAACAGAATACCACATCCATTTGATGATACTTTGAAAAATGCTCGAAATATGTTTCGGGACATTGTCTTATATGTTTTGGTATTAGCACTCCACCCTATATGATAGAATTTATGATTGACGACAAATTTTCCTGAATTCGAAAATAAAAGAAATGAATGAAATTTTTAGATTTTATAAACTCGCGTATGTATGTATGATTAATTCAATTTACTGAATTTTTAGGTGCTTATTATTATAGCTTTAAAAAAGAAAAATTACTACTTATTTGTAAAGTACTTATCTTGCATTTATTTTAAAACTACATGTTCAATCAATATTTATAAGCAATATTTGAAATCCTTTTAAATATTTCTAGACCGTTACCTTGTGAAGTGTTTTAAATAGACCAGTAGTACTGATGCTGAAATTGAAATTCTTCATTTTTTGTGGATTGAATTCATTTGTGAATGATACGCAAGAATAACAGGCGACTTGACCTTTAAAACGACTTTTGAATATTTGTGGTGTCGTTTTAATGTGTTTAGCACTTCCAGGAATTATTGAGCATGCTGAAAGTTTTGTTTACTTTATCAAATCTTTGAGAAAGTTTTTCATTTATCTACAATATTATGTGTTAATTATACGTTGCTGATTTCAATGGCAGTGAAATGATGTAAATGAACTTTTGCCGATCTCGAGAAAGTCGATGATGTTAATTCAGTCCTCGATATTATACAACATTTAAAAAAAAAATTAATTAATGTTCCACCACATATTCAAAGAAATGATCATGGTTTCATTATTTTCCAAACCAATATTAGTAAAATTTAAAATTGAATTCAAAAATTTCAATATCTTACCGATAATTAAAACTATGATAACAATTGCAATGCTTCCTGAGTTAGAAGAGCTTAAAGTTGACATCGATTGAATTGATCCAGCTGATCGAATGGATTATTATTTTTTTTAAATAAATATTGATTTATACATCAGAATGCTGCAGTAAAATGATATATCATGGAATTAATTTCAGAAAGGAAAGAAAGAGAAGTGTCGCAAAGAAAAATAAATTAAATGACCGTATTTTATTACACACTTATATGCTTTGATATTTTAATCTTGGCAATACACCTGCTCGATTCTGAAATATCTTTAAAATCAAACTCAATTCTTTTTTCATTATTAATTTATCTCCTTATCATTTTAGAAACATACGAATTGGAAACTGAGCACAGATGAAATTGAAAAAAGAAATAAAAACTTGAGAATAAACGATGAAAAGAATAGGTAATAGGAACAGTTTTAACAATTCGAGTTTTATAAATATTCTACGCTTTGCCAAAAACCAATATATAATGTCAGAAATAATTAATGGTTTATTGTATAATATTGAATATAATTAATGTTCATTCGGCAGAAAAATATTGATTTTTGGGAAAAAATGAAAAAATAACTTTGTCTATCCTAATGTAATTATTTGGGATTTACTTCGATCAATTCTGTTCGAAACAAATGTGATTATTGGAACTATTCAGTTAATCAATATGACGTGTGAATGTTACTGATGGCGCCATTCCCGTAACATCAATTTAATAATAAGACAAATGATCGACAAGATCAATCATCTAATTCTTAGTTTTATCCGTTTATTAGCTGAATAATAAATGCAAAATAATATATTCAACGAGTAAATATTTTTAATAGGTAAACAAGAAAAGTCTTCTCTCATGAGACATCAAATACGAAATTTAATAGATAAACAAAAGGAGTTCTCTCTTTTTTCATCGCTAAACTTAATTATTCCTTATACCAAATATTGGAATTAAAATGAAAATTTCACTGAAAATAATCATCCAAAATCATGAATTATCAAAAATGCAAGTAATTCTCTTCTTCCATTCTTAATTATTGTGGAGAGAATGAATATAAATCATCTGAAATAGAATTATTATTAGAGGCATAGTTATTTCTTTCTTCTATTCTCGATCATTTTGGAGAGAATAAAAAAAATTTAAGCATTCGAAATTTTGCAAAATATATTACTGCTATGTAAAATTTATTGCTTCATCATAATGGAGATGAATCAAAGGTGAATGGTGTGATAAATTCTAAATTGCTGCAATATTTGAATTATGATAGAAAGCTAAACGAATTAAGCATTAGCTATGACGTCTAGAAATACTGGAAAGAATAGGACTTGAAACAATTAATTGATAATTTTGACGATAAAGATGCAATTTAATTCAAATTGAGCTATTTATAGCGGATTATTTTTCTATAAGGTAATTGCCGCCGAAGAAGTGAGAATAAAAAACAGCTATTGTTGTACTGAGAACTTTAAACTTTTTAACTTAAAGGCATATCAGAAGTCATTACCGATTTATATTTTTCTATGAACCCTCTAGCAAGTATATGAGATTGAATTAATTTGAGAAGTAAAGCAAAGTAGACAGGATGAAAAATATTTAGTAATTTCCAAAATTAAAACTTTAACTCAAATTTTAATTCATTTAATTAATTATTTGCATACTATAATACATTTACAATTGATTAAATTGCTTCAAACGAAATTATAGCTCATTTTCAAAGCAAAAAAAAAAATAATGATTACTTTTAATAAAATTAAATTAAGGAAAATGTATTGATATGCAATTACAATGAATAATATAATAATGAAAAAGTCATATTAAAATTCGTAAAAAATTCATTCGAATTAAATTAAAAAATAATTATTGTATTGCATACATGTTTGAAAAATTGAAAAAGGAAATATTCTGCAAAATTAAACGAGGAAATTTTAAAAAAAAATAAAATTGTTCGAAAAAGAAAAAATTCCGTAAAAAAATTTTGAAAAATGAAAAATTATGCACAACAAGAAATGTAAAATTGAAATTATGAAAAATTATGCAAACTGAAATTTTCCAATTAAAAAAGAAAATATATTAACCTAATTTACACGAAAACATTTTTTGGGCAATTTTAACACTTCGTATGCTTGGATGATTGCAAAATTTGCGCTGTATTGAAAATAATGGATAATTGCTTTGCTTATTCGCCATATTCATCAAAAGGTGAAAACTATTTTTTCAGGAATTCCGGAAGAGTAACTTAATAGTTCACTTTATGGGAAATGCAAATCATTCCTAAAATATTTGGGACGAAAATTGCAATTTAAAAGAACTTCAATAACAGAACTTTTTCTCGCACTCTATAAATATCTTTTAACACTGCTTTCATTCATGAAAAAGATATTTTTAGGAACTCTGGAAGTTTATAAAACACAAATTTCTGGAAGCCTGGAAATTTATTGAGATAGGAAAAATTTCATGGATTCTAGAAGTTGATAGGAATGCAAATTTTTGAAATCTGAAAGTTTATAAGAAAACTATAATTTATAGAAATACAAATCACTCATGTTATTATATGTCAGAATTTAAATTTCTCTTTCTGCATTTCAGCATATGCTATATTCATTACAGATAGAAAAAAAAATTTATTTATTGCTCAGAACGACTCAATTATTTGCATTTTAAGACTGTAAACTTTGCAAACATAAAAGATCAAAGAATAGCACTGTTCTGATCTTGGGATAGGACTACTTTCTTGATCGATTTTAATAGCAATCAGTGTAACAGCTGCAAAAGCAAAGAAGTAATTCCGAAGAGTAAATTGAAAATAACAGTACAATTTCAAAATAAATGATAAAGAAAAAAATTCATAAAAATAATCAGAAATGATGTAAAGAAAGATATGATAATTAACAATAAATATACACTCAATCCGTAACTTTTCAGTGGGATAAATATATTTTTTCTATACGAAATATCAATCAATAAAGAATAAAATAGCTTTCATCTAAAAGATTCTGTATTTAGATAATTATTCATTTTTAAATGATGGATACAGATGTATTTCAGAGAAGTGGAAGGAAATGTTTTACAAAAAATGGAAAAAAAAAGTGGAATGCTAGGTCACAAGGTCACAATTACTTTTTTTTTCTTTCTCAAGAAAAAATGACTTTCAAAAAAAAAAAAAAAAAAAAGAGCCAGAACGTAGAAACTAATCAGTACAAATTAATTTGACAAGAACAATTTTTAAAAAGTATTTCACTCTTACCTGTCAACTTCTGTGAAATTGCTTCATGCTTCAACTGAAATTATTTTCGAAATTTTTATGAAACTTTCGGAAAAATTCACTTTTAAGCAACAACGAATGAGAAAATTTGGGGAAACGAGATTATAGCAATAATTTTTTCTATTCTTCTAATTTCCATCAAAGAATGGAGAAAATATCTTTTTCTCGTTGATTGAAAAATCAAATAGTAAATGTCAAGTTTGAAAGAATCAGATAGTAAGTGGCAAGTTCTTTGCAGTGTTAAACAGCATAGATTTCAAAGAAACAATAGTTTCACCTCATTTTGATTTCAATGCTTAAAACATTCCTATGATAAATGGTTTGAAAAAAAAAAAAGCTGACGCTAAAACTTTATTTGAGGGTAAGAATAGAATTAAACGACAAGTTTTGTAAAAAAACAAAATCGTGTGATATCGTAAAATAAATCTTATTTACAAATCTCGACAAATAGCAACACTAATTATTCATCACTAGAAAATACATATCATTAAAGATTTGATTTAGTCATAGAATCCTCGCGAATTTTTTTCACATATTAACATGAAAGTAGAAGTTAAATACTGATAATGATATTGCCAATATACACGCAGCAGCAGAGGATAATTTCAGACCATAGTTTCAAATATTTGAAATATTTGCCAAAAAAAAAAAAAAAAAAACAAACTAGTTTGCTACTCGAAATTTGAGATAACTTTAAAAAAATTTTTCATTTAAAAAAAATTTGGAATTTGAGAAGTGATTCCCGCTTTAATGGGAAAAGGCGTTGCTTTTTTTTTAATTGTTCAAAAAAACTACTACAACTGTTTTCAACATGTAATTACTTTCAAAAAGATTGTAGCTCATAAATTTATTTAAAAAAGATCATATCTTGTAACTTGAAAGTTTCACTAGATTTTTACAAGTTTAACTAGATTTTTAATTCGTGAAAAATATTTACTACATTTCGAATCCAATCGTTAATTTTAATAAAAAGTTGTCCCAATCAAACTTTAAACTTATCTAATAAATTTAACTTATAAATATTTATAATAAATGGTATATATTGACTTAACAAAATTTTACCACATCTAATCACATCGAAAATAAACTAAGTTTCATAGTGAGCAGTAAACAATGCTGGCAGACGGAGGAATCAAATCAGTGATAAAAAGGAAGTGCAGTTGGAATAGTTGAAGCTATTTCGATGAGTAATGAAATCGATTGAAATAACTGAATGGTGATATATGCAACACAAACACATTCTACAACTGTTCCGATATTATTTTGGAATAAAACTAACGATAAAAATAAGTGAATAAATGTTACATTTTGTCACAATTTTTTTCTTAAGAAGAAGCCATCCCAAGTGAATTATTCCAACTAGAATTTTTGCAAAAGTAAGAAAATAATTTGATGGAAATCCTTTATATTCATCTCAATTTTATAACTTATCATCCAAGTTTATTCTTAGTATTTGGAATTCAACTGGAAAAGAGAAAGTGTAGCTATTTCAAATTGGTTTGCTTCGAATTGATTTGAAAACTGCAGAAAGCACTTTAAAGTTGACAACTAAGTTATCAAATGATTTGTTTTTTCGGATTCTTTTTAATTTGACAGGGTAAAGAAACTTTCTCATTTTTCGTAAAACTTCCGAAAACATCAAATTATGCTGGGGAATCATTTTTTTAAAACTATTCAGGGAAATTATAGTAATTTTTTTTTTTGTTCTGGTTATTATTAACGGCACTTTTGAACGGCGTTTTTTTTCCAAATATATCATCTAGAAAAAAATAAATTTTATTCAAATTTGAGCAGACTTAAATTTCTGTAATCAGGTAATATTTACTGCATGAACGAATTTGATTTATATGCAACAGCACGTATTCAATATGACAATAAACATTTTAATTAGTGACAATTAATTAGATTTTATGAAGGAATAGAAGTATAACTCCCATGCAATATTTTTTGTCAATTATCATTTCGGTAGTGCCGAATAATCTAAAATCCAATCCAATTTTAAGAAAAATGGCTGAATCAATACATTACTTCAGTGGGGAGATATAATCCCAAAAACAGGGAAGATATAATTGATGAAAAATTCAATTCGGAATTTTCAATCGTTTGGAAGGCAAAAAAGTAAAAAACTACTGCTTATTTGAAAACACACATTATCTACCAAAATTGCTTGGGAATCCAATAAAACTTTGGCAGTTTTTAAGATTTGTACCATAACTGAAAAAAAAAAAAAGACGATTAGAATAAAATATTGCAAGTAAAGCAGATTTCTGGAGTGTGAATTTCCTTAGATTTCGATTTTCACATGTGAAACAATTAGTTACTACCGTGATGTATAAATGCATTTTTATTTTTATAATAAAAAAAAAAAAAAAGAACTCTAACATATAGGAACAAAAACTTTTATTTTCTATGTTTGAATAACAGCCAAAACCATCCATATATTAGTGCAGTAATTCTACTCTGGACATACATAAAACACTGATGGCAACCCAATAATATCACTACTAAGACTGCATGATTATTGATGCATAACATTTCTCACAGAGAATGAGAAAGATAAACAAACGAATAAATAAAGAATCTAGGTCATGTCTAATTCAAATTTAATAAATGCTTAAAATTTAGGCAATGATGATCTTTGAATAACTTGAAAAGGCCTTCAACGATGGTAGTAATCGTATTTTCGTTAATAATATAGTCCTTTTGCATATTTTTCAACTGGTCCATTCGATCCTTTTTCGGCAACACAAGCTTTACGCATGGTGAATTTAAAATCTGGAAAACAAATTTTCAACGTAAAAAAAACGAAAAAAAAAAAACCCGTTCTTGATTATAATCCTCATCTGGAAACAAACAAAACCGATATGGAGAAATGTATTTTCTAAAGAATTTTTTTTTTTTTTTTTTTTTTTAAATCAGAAGCTGAATTTCCATAACTCGAAAATCATTGATTTCATATCATATCAATACTTGATGATAATATTAAAAGATCTCCAAAATACGGTTTACAAAATAAGTAAAGAAAAACGAAAACATGTAGCTGCATAAAATCGACAACTGCCTTGCGCTGCGCATCATTCACTTCTATCTGAAGCTCCTTTTCGGTATTCTCGTCTTCATCTATTTTTTCAGTGAAAACCAAAGATAATGTTGTCTAAAAAAATAAAGTTGAATGTTTAAATAACGAGATATTGCATTATAATCTATGAATCGGGAAAGTACCTCATTTTTCGTATCACAACTATTATAAGACAAAACCATTTCTTCAAGTTCCTGCTGCAAACGTTGTATCCTCGATTCTTCTGGACGTGGATATAAACCGCGAGTAGGATATACATCGTCGCGCTCATCTGACACTTTCTGATACTTGTATTCAATCTTGATTGGCTAGAAAAACTGAAATCAGAAATTAAATTACTGAAATTTTTGTGATTCTTGGATACAATCCTTCCCGAAATCAAACAAAACCGAAAATTGAGAAAAATATTTTTAAATCATTTAATCCAGACCAGTTTTTGAAGGATACCTATTTAATACATTGTCCTTTTCTTAAACCTCGATAGCTGATTTTTGATTAAGATTTTTAATTTTATTGGCCATTTTTTTGCTGGAAATGATGTATCGAACATTTTACTCTCCACCCTCCCAGTCAGTCTATATAAAAAAAAAATCTTGGTGCGAAAAGAAATGCTGTCAACCACATAAAACCATGTCGCTAAATCGCGAAGATAAAAGAAGAGAACTAGTGATTCCTTAGTTTTAAATTTGACAATGCGTATTTACTGAAGTTAATTGTGAAATCATTTTTTTATTAAGTCAATGAAATTTTAAAAAAAAGCTCTTTTTCATCATACGAATACATTCTCATGCATCAACAAAGGTGCATACTCCTGAGACAACAAAGGAGCTTTCTTGTACCCGAAAATGGTATCAAGATCCTCCATCTACAAGAAGAAGAGAGTCCTGAGCACAAAAATTATTTCAAAAGATGAGAAGCCACGAGCTCGGTAGGATGGTTCAGCTAGTGATATTGGACTTTTCTTTTATTGCATAACTATATCCTCTTTTCTTTGTATTATGTTCTCTTCGTGAAAGTTATCCCTTTGATATTATCGAAATTGTATTGTTGACATAACTGTCATTGATATAATTGCTAAGTTCGCTGATAAACAAATTTATCATAATAAAGGTTTAATTATCCAAGTTTGAGATTCGTTTCCCAGTAAGTGAAACAACAAAATTAAAGAAACCTGTGATAACTGAAAACAAATTCACCCCTATAATTTTGTCACGATCAGAAAGAAACAGCGACAAATCATTTACTACGGAAGAAAATGTACCGTTATTTCTGGAACAAAACAACGGGTTCTCGTATGACGAGTAACGTCAGCAAACAACTGGAGACTTGAGAAGTCGCGGGCATGAAATAAAATTGCACTGTGCAGAGAATGAAGGAAAACACGGTTACAAAAATTCAATTGAATTTCCGGTCCTGAATCACCAAGCAAAGCCTGAAACAGAGCAAGTATAGAAACCGAAATTAACCGAGATTCTTTTATTAATAATGAAGTCCTTTCGTTCCAAAATGTCTCACAGTTAATTTCATAAATTTTCATCTTTCAGAAATGAAAAAAGAAGGATTCGCGTAGCATATTATCTGCCGATATAATTCAAAGACATATCTGATATATTTATAAAAAAAAATTACTCAAACTGAAAGAAGAATAAAAAGTAAATCAAAAAAAATATTTATATATAATGCTAAGTTATTTTAATTTCAATTATTCGAGAAAGATTCCTTACTTTTATGCAAAATTGAACACTATATGCAAGAGAGTCGATAAAATAGCCACCTTCCATCAATACGCATAATGATGATCCGACTGCGGTAGCAGCATCGAGAACTAGTTTCGTCATCCAGTAGTATCCCGCGGGATTTACATTCATATTTCCTTCTTCGTCACCTGATAATAATAACACAAACTTTTTATTAAAAACAAGCTAGTATTGCTAATAAATAGACAAATTACTGAGAAAAAATTAATAGTAAATCCACCAAAAATCTGCATACCAAAAGCAGCATCAAATCCAGATGAAATTAAAATCAAACTCGGCATAAAGTCGTGAATTATAGGGACAACAAAATGTTGTATAAATGCAATATATTCTGAATCACCCATATCAACAGCATTCAAAGGCACATTGATCGTATTTTTATCTACAAATCCAGGATTATTAGCTGCAGTTTGGGATTAATCACGACAAAGTAACTTAATCCAATATGTTAAAAGTAGTTTAAATTACATGATCAAATAGCGCAGATTTTGATCGAAATGTTCTTGTAATACAGCATGAAAAATCACAAAGTTTCTCAAAACTCAAGGAATAAGAAAACTTGCATTCATGAGAGATAGCACTTTCAGGCAAGTGAGGCCAAAATAAGCCATGTTGGTAACGATGTATTGATATCAGCTTGATTTTCGAATCGTCTTCAATAGCATACTGTGTTCCTTGACCAGCATGAACATCCCAATCAACTATTAAAACCTTTTCCACCCCGAGAGCCCGGGCCTAAAAACTTACTCCAAATGATAAAATGGAAAGTTTACAGAAAAATCATAAACCGTAGCTACAAAAACGAAGAGTCGAAATCTAAGAATCAATATGATATCACAAATATTATGATTATTTACCACGAAAAAAGATCTCTTTGATGTCTCTCTGATGCTCAATTATAGAATTTCTTGATTCGGATTCAATAAAGAAGCAAGTATTGCAATTTTGCACTACTTTAGATAAATCTAATCATCTATCATTAATTGCTTACATATGCTGCATAAAAAGTATTTTTGTTATTAACTATTCAATTATAAATCTATGGTTTCAATTAAAACTTAAATCTTAGAATGTTGTAAGTAATTTATGAAAAACGTGAAAAAAAATTGGTTGCTTTGAATACCTTCTTAGCACAAATGGCCACATTATTGAATATGCAAAAACCGCATGCTTTTTCGCGTGATGCGTGATGACCTGGTGGTCGAATCGCTGCGAACGATGAACTGTTTCTGAAGAATTCAGAATTAATTTTCGCCGAAAAACTGCTTAAAGAACGACAGAAATTAAGTAACTAGAAATCATACTTTTTGAATTCCTTACTTATCTGATCTAAATTCCTATCATATTGTAGACTATTTTAAATGATGCATGAAAACGCTTCCAGCATTAAATCTCGTCCGATATTCCAGTATGTTATGATTTCAAATCCTAAATCAGCGATTTCTTTATGCATTTACAAAGAGAGAATCCAACAAAGGAATATCTATGAAACGATAAAACATTTAACAAAAGAATGACCAAAACGAAAATTCTTCAGACTTGAAACAGTCAATATTACTTTTATATTTTTCAAACTCAACATAAACGCTATCGTTAAGAACAAATGAAATTCACATTATCAAAAAAAGGGATTACCTTTCTGTTTCTGAAAGAAC
The DNA here is from genome assembly GCA_028564675.1 of Onchocerca lupi. NCBI lineage: Eukaryota > Metazoa > Nematoda > Chromadorea > Rhabditida > Onchocercidae > Onchocerca > Onchocerca lupi. Next base: position 56,776 of record JAOVVO010000422.1, on the reverse strand, counting down.
AGCCTCCATAGCTTTCAATGAAATACCAACACTTAACGCAGCTGCTTCGTAAGAATAATTATTAAAATACACCTCTTCAAAAGTTGAAGCAACTTTTTCCAATTCCTCCTAAATTTCAGCAAAACAAATTCTTGATTGAATTGAACTCCATTAAGCCAACATGGCATTCTCGATACAAGCTATACATAAAGTTCTCCCTCCACATATATCGGAAAAATCCTGTTAGGATTCAGAAAGTCTGATTTATCATTAGTCTAATAGACAATGAAATTGAACGATGTATTGGTTTAGAAATTTAGTCTCTTTTGAAAATTATTTCTACTATATTTTTTAAAATAAATATTTAGAAATAAAAGAAAAAAACTTTACAAGGTTCATGTTCTGTGTTTCCATAATCCGTTCAATATATCTTCGGCTATGAACTAAGCAAAGATCCTCTAAATCGGCTTTCATGGGTTTCAGATACGTACATCGGTTTAACAGACCTGAATTCTGGAATTTTTGCTCCTTAATATCATACGAATGCAACGTTTTCCATGGGTTCCCTTCTTTAAAATACTTGATAAAACCTTTAGAAATATATAAAACTCAATAAATTTGATAAAATTATAAGAAATTTTTCTAATTTATTGGATTTGGAAAGTGATAGTTAAAATTTTATTTAATTTAAGATGAAAAAAAAAAAGGAAAACGAAAATTTTACAGGAAAATTAAACTGTTGGAAACCTCAAGTTTTTCCAGAACAGCAGTGAGCCGTCCTGGATGCTCCAAATGATAATCATCCCATTCACATCGGTGCTGCAACATCATTCTGTCTGTACCAAAGTATACCTTTCGCTGTTCCATTTTCCGATGTCTCTTCTTTCTATAATATCTTTTATTATAAGCTATTATAATCACATCAAGTTCCGCTATCGTAAAATACTATCAGAATAATACTAGCAGATGATGATGGCAGATGTTGCAAACATATTGACGAATTTTCCACCGATGCTATCTCACGATGTCATCAGGTAATTCTACTCAACAGCTTGGTAATGTAGCTAGACGTTAGGCTCAAATACAAGCATAAGTCTAGCATAATTATCTAGCCCTAATTATCAGAGCCGTATCTTCCGCAAAAGTTTTAGTCTCGGTGCTTAACCTGAATTCATATAATTCATAGAACAAACTGCAGTGGCTTTCTGACATTCGCCAGAAATACACTTGTGTATTGCGACTATTTACACAGCTTGTCTTATACAAGAAAATTTTACGTTCCTAAACACAAGAATAATTAATGATATCGACGGAATAATCATGATGAGCATTTGCAGGTGAGGTATCAATGTCTTCATATGATATAACAACCCAAAACCTTCTAAACATTACCTTCTACTACCTCATCTATTCACCACGGAACTTTTCAAATCTGAAATTGATCTGTTTTAGAGCTGTTATAGATTGATTGTTGCAGTTTTTTGGCATTCATTCAATTCTGATGTGTTGGTCATCTTTTTTGTCCTATCTATGGTTTCCCGGAGGTATTGCATTCCAGATTCTTATCTTCTGGCTTACATTATCGAGTACTCTGAAAATAACGTAGGTTACGTGAATACTACGAGATTGACGGTAGTCTGATCTTAGATCTGTCCTGTTGAATACTCAATGTAATTTACATTTTTGGAATAACTTTAATATATTAATTGATGTATGTCATGATTTTCTGGATACCGGCAATATTCTGCAAAGTCAGATAATCGTCATTGCCATCATGTTTGTCTCTATTGACCTTACCTTTATCACCTAAAAATTTAATAATGAAATAAGTTTTACCGCCTTTTGTCTTTTTTTTTTTTTTTTTTTTTTTTTTTTTTTTAAGATTCTCCTTTCTCATTTGATGAAACAGAAAATGGAGTTGTATTTATACTACCATAACGAAACTCGTACATATCCCTATTATTACTACCTTTACCTTTTTGACTTTATCAAATTTAATATTATGAACATAATAATCTGCTGGCCGGATAGATCACCTTTGATACAATCTAGTATATTATTAAATTTACTATCAAGAATAAATGTGATAGTGGACTGAACTGTTACTTTTTCAAATGTTTTACTTACAATGCATGTTTTGATTGAGATTTGCAAGCATTCAGAAGTTATGGGAATATTGAAGCCATGTTTTGCGTATTACTTGCAAAAATTGAAATATTTAGGCAACATGTGATATGGACAAATAAGATTTTTTTTATGCATAAAATTTATTTTGCGATACATATGCGTAAATCTTATGTTAGATTTTTTTTTTCCTGCAAAAACTGGCTGATAGATGTCCACACATATGATGTGGATAGATGGAATTTTGCCGAGCGTATAATCAAGAATTTTGAGAACTGAATGAAAGTAAAGAATTAAATTTGTACTCATTTATTGTTCCAAATTTTTCATTTCATAAAGCTGACATTAATATTCGTATATGTGCTATATAGGATGAGAACAAATATGACTTTATAGATATATTGATCTTTTTCGCAAACTCAAATACCTATATTCAATTTTCATTCTAAATTTTTCATTGCAACAAGTTGCTAACATTCTAAACATCAACTACTTTTTATTCATTAGTTCAAAATTTTTGCAAAATTAGTCATATTTTCATCAGTTACTCTGAAGGCTGTCAAGTTTTTAAAAAATTGAAATTATTTGACAACCAGAAACTAGGAAATCTTTATTATAAGATTTCTATTTGTTGGTTGTTTGTAAACGTATTCTATATACTGCTAGTTGATTTCCTCTGGGTACATTAAATTATCGAATCGATACTGCTAGATTCATTTGATGATATGAATATAACAGTATCGATTTGATGAAGTAGAACAGATAAATAAGTAAGTCAGACATATTCTTCAGAAATATCGGAACTGGATTTGTTGTAATCCTATCAGGGATAGGCTATGATTGGTAAGGGGAAATTTTTGAATTGTGCGGTTTTCCAATCTTTTTAAGTTTTGATTTGGTAGAAGATGGAAAGAGAAGAAAGTAGAAGGAATTCGAGGTTTTATTACTTAGTTTGTTAATTTTGTTGGTCAGCTTTATTAATTCAATAGTATTTTAGAAGGTCAGGGATGAGAATGTTTCACGATATGATTTGAGCGCATTTATACCATCCTAAATGCATGTTTTCGGTATTTTGATGCTGTCAGTACATTCATATATGTTTTTTTATATTGTTAGGAAGATGCTTAGCGGAAATTTATTATTTTATGTTAACTTTAACTTTGCGCACATTTTTTTAAGTGATATTTTCTTAACAGTGATTGATGTTTAATATATATATTGTTTTATAATAACGGCAATAAATTGAATTGTTGAATTGAGTTGAATGGTTGTCGAATTTCAGTTATTTTGATTTAGGAAGATCGAAATGTCTGATACAGGTCGTAGTCCAGGACGTGTAGCACGAGCTGGTTCCGGAGGAGCAACAATACGACAGAGACGTAGTGGTCCTTCTTCAGGTTACTTTTTAATAACTTTTTCTAGTTCGTACTTATTTCATTTCCCAAAATTTTAGTGAAAACAATCTAAAAAAAGATAAACTTTTGATTCTTTCAAACATCGTTACATGTTTTTCAATTTTTTAACTCGTAGTTAATTGCTTGCTCTTTGAATTTATTTTATTTTAGGTTCCGGACGTTCAGCACGTGGTGGCGTAAGTAGTGGCGGTTTATGGCGTTTTTATACAGAAGATGCAACCGGCCTGAAAATTGGTCCAGTTCCAGTACTCGTCATGAGTCTCGTTTTCATAGCTTCTGTTTTCATACTACATATCTGGGGCAAGTACACCCGCTCACATCACTAATAATTTATTCATGTGAAATTACGAATTTAGTTATATTTTTATTCATTAGGTAAGTTATGAAGAATTCGAATAAATGTAAAATGCTTTTTTGCAATGAAAATAAATTTTTATGATCAAATTTATGATTTTGACCTCTTGTCCAATTCTCATCCTAAAACAGCGCTTCTTATAATCCCAGTTCTTCCCTGTAGAAAGGAATTAACAGTGTCGAAAAAAGATAATTTATTTATAATGAATTTTGACCATATTATTTTATTTTAATATTTTATCATTTAGGAATTTTTATGTTAAATTTAATGTTTTAGATGCTTAATATTTCGGTCACTTGTTTTGAAATTGTTGATTGTATTCTTTTGTTTGGTGATTGTTTGATATTACTAATTTATAATGGTAGTTTATGCATTAATGTGCTACTCACTCCTAGTATGTTACGTACCGAGAAATCAATAGTGATTGAGTGAAACAGATTTTTTCGAATTAACGAATATACTGAAGTCTCTTTATCAAAGTGATTGTTATAGATGAACAAGTTCACTGTTATCGAATTCACTTTAAAAACCTTAATGTTTTTTCATCATTGTTTGATATTACATTAATTATTTGGTTGTGCAAATTACACATAAATGGCAATAAATGTCATCTTGTTTCTATTTGATTGCCACCACAGCTGCTAATGCCGTTGCGATTATTGTTATTCCAAGACAATATATGATTATTGGGTCATATTGGAATGATTTCTAATTTTACATTTCTGTTAATTCGTTAAATTTTTTTTTCCTGGATTTTTTTTTTGAACGATTCGTTGCACCATTACTGCTGAAGATAGTTGAAAAATTCCTCAATGACTAAATGTGAATTAAGTACTTTTTTCAAAGCAAGATTGAAGTAGGTGGACGACTAACAGTTAACTAAATTTCGATTCGGTCAATCGGAAAAGAAATTTTGAAGATATTGTGTGGTAATATTTTAGATTGATGTGGTAAGATCAAAGTCTCACGCTGTCAATAGTTAATTATGTCAAGAATTAGTTGTTGTACATTATGGAGTTGTACAATATCTGTAACTTTTAGAAATTTCAATTATATAAGATATGTCAGCGCGTAGTTTTTTTATTTGATCCATGATAAGAACTATCTCGATTCTTATGAAAGCTATTTAATATTTTCAGATCTTGTTGTACTGGTTAGTAGTATTAATTGAAGGAATCGTTGAAATTAATAAGGAAATGGCCGATTCTGCCATCTACAGAAAGGAAGAGAAATGGTTAAAAAGACAAAAATTAGCGAAGAAGATTCCATCTGATAAGGTAGTTTTATTATCCATTATCTTTTTAATAAGATGTAGTTGCAAGTAAAACAGTACTGCGACATAAGGTACCTACGGATTCAAAAATTTGAAAAAGGCAGGAAGTATGTCCAAATTAAATGTCAGTGTAGTGGTGATTTGAAAATGTTGCATTAGAAGTTTGGTATAACTTATTGATCGATTTTTAATTTGAGCTGTAGTTTTATTTGAAAGTATAAATCTTTTTAGATCAGTTTTTTTATTGTAACATCTTTCTTTATTATCTTGATAGTTTCTTAACATATTTTACAGCATGTTATTTTATTAATTTTGATCCAAGATGGATTAATAAAGAAGAAATATATCTGTAAGCGAATTATTGATGGATGTTATAATAAAGAACAGTGAACAGATTAAAAGATTATGAATAGGATAATGTAAAAAGCCATGAACTAAGCTTTTTATTACTGTTTGAATGATCCTTCCCTGCTGATCTATTGAGGTAAGGATTCATCGCAAAAATTTCAAAAAAATCATTAAAAAAAAAATTAGAAATTTCAAAATGCTTACCACCAAAAAATACGGAATGGAGACGTTTCGAAGATGATGTACCAATAGCATTTTTCCTCCTATTCTTGTCTCTTTATTTATTTTATTTGCCATCGAACATTTGCATTTTAAATGTCAAATTGACGCACATTACTGCAATTATAACGAAAGAAAAAAAAAACTAAGCAAAGCGATTTATTTAAGTTGGGAAGGACTAAAAAATAAGAAAAAAAGGCTATTTGTTTCATAATAAATAAGTTTTCATGCAAAAGGGAGCAATTGATATTTGGTGTTGTTTGCCTGTTTATAATTTTTGTTTTCTTTTTACTGTATTATAGATTGTCTGTTGTTATCATTGTTACATTTTGTCATTAACAAGCACTATCCAAAATAGCAATTAGAATCCTCAAAATAAAATTTTTAGTTATAAAGGGAAGATTTCAGTAGTGTCTGTGATATAATATTTCAACAAATGCAATTATCAGTAGTTGAAAAAGATTGTATTTAATGTATTCATGGTATTCTTTTTCGCAATACAATGGTATTTAACTAGGCGCAGCATTAAAAGAATCATTGAATTTAAATTTGAACATCTTTAGTCGAAATTGTCAGATCTTCAAAGATTATTTGCGTGAAATTTAACGATGCGTATTGCTAGAAATAAGATTCATAAACTTTATTATCGTCATTTTCAAATCATGTTACCCGGGCATTAATTTTTTTTCCAGCAAATAAAGATTTAATTTCTCAAAAACACTTTATAATTACTGATTTTAAAAAAATCATAAGTGAATCCGAAATTCCATAGTTCTTGAACTTCCAGTTTGAAGAATTATAAATATATACTTTTTTTTTAATCGCGCAAATTTTTCAGATAACTTTAAAAGACAATAAGTTGACTGAAAAACAGCTTAGACAGAATGGTTTTGCCATGCGAAAAGGAAAAAAGAGGAAACTGAAAAGCGATGGAAATTTTATAAATACGAAGGAGACGGAAATAAAAATTGCTCAGCAGCCTATTCAGGAGGTAAAATTATCTGTGTATCTTTTTTATGCATTACTAAAACTAATGTGATAAGTGACAATATATCAACTTTCAATATTATGTGTTAACTCTCTCTCAGTTACAGTTAACAGCTTTCGATGTAGTCTGAACTATCTTCAGCTTGATTTAAGATCTGACTTGATTCTCTTACATTTGAAAAGAAAATGAATTAATCTATGAGTATGTGTGGTGTACATGTATTTTTGAAGAATTAACTATATCGTGGTTTTACTGTACGAATATACGGCTCCGATGGAACTTCTATACTGTGAGAAAATGTTTGTCAAACCACAGTGTAGATGTTCTAGGATAAAGAACAGTAATAACTAAGAAATATTCAAACGATAGAAAAAAGGCTGGAATTAAAAATATATGTTTTTTTTTTGAACAATTGCAGATTCAAGAAAATGTGAATCCTAAAATTGTTAAAAGGAAAAGAACGGAATCAGCGAAAGAGGAAAAGGTATGAGATGATACTAAGTTTATTTTGTTTTTTAATTATTTCAGCTTTAGTTTTCACTATTTTTTGCGTAGTCATGTTTATAGCCATTTTCAATTCTAATTTTCGAAATTAAATTGAGTTTGTCCTTTGATGATTCTTCATTTATTTTTTTTTTTTTTTTTCATTTATTCTGTATTTTTATTATTTGGCTTGCATATCAATACAAAAAATTTCTTTCTCTATTCCAATACACAAGATACTTTTTCTAATATTTGTAGTGAAAACAGGATACATATAGCATCATGAGCGTGAACTGAAAATAGGAGTAACATTCGAATTAAAATTTTGAACTAATTGATTTTTAGGATTTTTCAACTGGACAAAAAGTATTGGTGAGAAAAATTCGAAAAGATCGGACAGAGGGAGAATTGGGAGAGGATGCAAAAAGAAATCTAAAATCAAAGAAGATGTCTTTATTTGAGGTGAATTTATGTTCTTTAATGCGATTTAATTACATCATTTTGAATAATCACAAAAAAATTCTTTAAATCCCTACGTTAGTAATTGGCTTTGATAATTGCTTTTAATCAAATCAAATATTCAGAAATGTTTTAATTATTATCATTTTTTTTCTGTACTAATTAGTAAGCAACACTTTTTTAATTTTGTTGTTTTGAATTTCAGAATGACGACGATGCATATAGGGAAAGCTTTTCTAGTTTGAACACTGCTGGTTAGTTTTTAAAAATCAAAATCAATTAAAAAAAATCTTGCTTACGTGATGGATGAATTAGGGATAGATTTCGAAAATTTTGCAAAAAAAAAAAAGATCCAGGAATGAGTTTGGAATAGATTTCGTGAAAATTTGCAAAATTAAAAATTTTTTATAAAAATTTCAATGATTCGATGATGCCGTCGAATCCGAATGTTTAATTTTAGGTGAAGACGGTGATAGTGACGTGGAAAGTGATTGTTTTTCCTCAAGTGATCTATCGGAATCAAATGCAGACGATTTGTCAGTGGAGAAGAAATCTCGAAAATTGGAGCGAAAAAAGGAAAATGATGAGTAAGTTGCAGTTCGGTAGTTGCTATTATTTATATTGATGCTCGCGTTTTTATTTTTAAAAAGTATTTTTCAGAGATGTAAGTTATATCTATTTTTCAGTTTTAAAATAATGTTAAATGCTATCTTGACTAGTCAAAATGCAAATTATTATAGTGAATTTACTTCTTACTTTTAGGAAATTTGCCAATGATGAATTGTTGTTAAATATTGAAAACGGAGAAAAATATGACTTACCATCAGTTGAAGAAATCGAAGAGGAACTAAAACAAGCACCCAATTTAAGAATAATAAAACAGCGCATCTCAGACGTTTTCCAAGTACTTGGTGATTTCAAAAATCGGCGTGATCCAAACCGGTACATTTATTTATTTCTGAATTATTGCCGTTTCATACTTTAATAGCTAAAGCTGTGTGCTGTCGTAAAAAAACATTTGCTTTATGTTGACTGTTGTTTTAATAAGTTAACTTGTATAATTTTCTTCTTCACATATTCAAAAGATGTTTGAGAAGTTTTTAGCCTCCAGAAATTAATATTGCGTGTTATTAGCCTTATAAAATTTATATGTAATTTTGAAGATTAAGGACTTAAATACTTTTCGTGGTATTTCAGTAGTCACTATATGTATGTTTTTATTATTCTTTTAAAAATATTTTTAGGAGTAGAAACGAATATATTTCTGTTCTCATAAAAGATCTCTGCAGTTATTATGGTTATAATGAGTATTTGATGCAAAAATTTATGGATATTTTTCCAAATGGAACAGAGGTAAGTGAATGTTTTTAGTTGATAAATACAATGTCCGCAATATTCTGGTGCGGAAACAAGTGTCCGAAATTTAATTTTTCGAATAATATATTTTTAAAATGCAGAGCATTTACATATTTCCTTGTCATTGTATATTAACATTCAATGATGAATGATATTGTTTTTTTTTATTTAACCACGCAATAAATGCCATTTTCAAATCAATCCACGAGATTTAGTCGCAGCTTTTTGTTCCATTTTCCAATGTTTCGTTGAATATTGAAATGTTTATACCGCTCCCAGCTTTTTTTATATATTCCGAAATAAGTTAGTTTTGCTGGAAAATTTGTCTGTTGCAGTTATTAGAGTTTCTGGAAGCAAACGAACAACCACGACCTGTAATCATACGCTCAAATTCATTGAAAACTCGGCGTGCTGAATTGGCGAGAAATCTGATCAACAGGTAATTGTCCATTTCAATTTCCTATAATTTATCATCTTAACCGGTTCAAGTAAGCTAAACTGTTTGGAACAAAGGTTTAAACTATTATCTTTTAAGTATTGTCGAAATATTTAACCTTAAAGGAGAGATATTTTATAATTAGTCAAGGAAATGAGCAAAGAATGAACAAAATGAAACGAAACAGTGAGAGATGGAGTTAGAAAGAGAAATTGAAGGGAAATAATGACTGTTTGAGGAATCCAAAACATTATTGATTAAGTTCAGAAGATTTACTTATTTTTTTAAGAGGAATGAACGTTGATCCAGCAGCAGAATGGACTAAAATTGGTTTAATTGTGTACGATAGTCAGGTTCCTGTTGGTATGTTCTCCATTGGATGTTGCACAAATTCGTAATTCTTGCCGCAAATCAAAATGAAATTAACGGAATCTGTTTACATTACTCACATAAATTTTTTAGGTGCAACTCCGGAATATCTTGCTGGACATTACATGCTACAAGGATTGAGTTCCTTACTTCCAGTGATGGCTTTAGCTCCACAACCGAATGAAATTATACTGGATGTATGTTCTGCACCGGGTGGTAAATCATCTCATATTGCAGCACTGATGAAAAATACTGGAGTTCTTTATGCAAATGATGCTGATGTAAGTGCTTCGTATAATTTCGGAATTTCAAAATATCTTTCGTTTTGGTAGTTATAAAACAAGGTTTTACAATTTATGGATGAAGGAAAAGTCGAATTATTTTATGAAATGGTTTATTTCCTTCAAATCATAATTTTCAATGCCATTCTGTTTCAGAAAGGAAGAAAAGTGGATTTTGGACCAATTTTTTTTCTTATCTCCTGCAATTAAATTTTATTTTCCCAATTTATGCTGCATATATTTCATTCTTAATTTAACTCAGTTATTTTTAGATGCAACGCTGTCGTGCAGTTATTGGTAATTTGCATCGATTGGGAGTAAATAATGCGGTTGTAAGTAATTTAGATGGACGAGAATTTGCAAAAATTATGCCGCAAGGTTTGTAGAACACTGTAAATTGTACAAGCACTATTAATTTAGCCGGAGATGATATGGTATGATATAGTGATTATATAAGCGATAATGGTATTACTATAAGAATCTAGATTATTCTGATTCCAGATGATCTTTTACTTCCATTTAAACGCAGTGATAATGGCCAAGAAATTATGGTGAAGCTGGCTAATCTAGATTTAAAAGATTAATTTAGTTTTAAAAAAATCTATATCTAGTTTAATTTTTCTTGAAACTAGTCTAAAATTTCATTCGAGGTTTCGATCGTGTTTTGTTGGATGCACCATGCTCAGGAACAGGTGTCATCTGGAAAGATGGAAGCGTGAAAATACGACGAGACAGTCAGGATGTGCAACGATGTCATACTTTGCAGCGGCAACTGATACTCGCTGCTTTGGATTCCATTAATGCAAATTCAAAAACCGGTGGTTATCTTGTTTACTCGACATGTTCTGTTATGGTAAGTGTATTACAGGTTTTTATCTGATGCTTTAAGCATTTTCATTTGTAGTCTTTGATAATCTTTGATTTAGATATCCGTAGTTGTTTCTCTATCTGTATATAACTTTATTGTCTTAAATTTCTGAAATTATTTTGTATTTTTTAAAAGATTCAGTCTTACTATTTGCTGTGCTCTCGTAAATAGCAATATCATTGTTTTGTTGTTAAATTGAATTGTTACATGAGTCCTTTTTTGTTTCAGATCGAAGAAAATGAAGCAGTTGTGGATTATGCACTGAGGAAGCGAGATTGTAAACTTGTACCTATGGGACTGAACATCGGTGTAGAAGGATTCACGAAGTAAGTGTTATACGGATTTTTTGTCTGTTTTCTAAAGTTTTTTTAAAAAGTTTCGGCTGAATTTAGATTTCGGGAATACCGCTTCCACCCATCACTCAATCTAACTCGGCGATATTATCCACACATACATAATATTGACGGATTCTTTGTGGCAAAATTCAAGAAATTATCTAATTCAAAACCAACAGTAAGTTGCAGCTTTCTAGATTTTTTTGAAATTGTTATAGCTATAGTAAGCAAGACCAGTTTTTCTCTATATTACTACAATTCGATACCATCCATTAGCTTCAGCTATTATAAAGTGGGAGGATCAATAAACAAGGCGTTGCTTTTGGAATTGGATTTGAGAACCATTTGTTTTTTTTAAATTTCTTCTAATCCAGTGATCTGTTTATTTGTGAATTTGTTTGGAGTTCATTACTTCTAATAGAATGCGGTTTTTCCTTTCTTTTTTATTTCCTTTTTCGTATATTCTGCTTAATTCTGCTCATCTCTCGTAATTGTCATTCAAAAACTTGACCCCTTGAAGCCAAATTTGATCATAAAGTTGAACGATACTGGAATCTTTTTTAGAATGATCTTAGTTTTCAGAAAAATACGGACTTACCCGGTGAAGTGAAAGATAAGAATATTAGTATTCCCAAAGTCAAGGTAGAAAATGGTAAATCAAATCGAGCTGAAAACAGAGGTCGATTATTTCATATTTATTCGTGATATTTTGCAAGATTCTTTCACTTTTTTCGTCTTATAGAGTCTTTTTTAATAAAGTGTCACATTCTGAATGCGATTTTAACGAAAAATAATTCTACGTGACGAAGTTGTTTTCCAGCACCTAGAATTGATGTTATGTTCTTTTACTCCTATTGAATTCGAAGTTGATGTTAAATTTTATGGAAAATTTAGGAAAATTTGATATTGCAAAGTCAAAAAAAAAAGCTGTAAAAGCATTTCAATTTTATTAGGAACTTTTCTTTTGGTCACAGTTAACATAAAATCCTATTTTTTTTTTAATACCTGAAACGAATTTAATTAAAGTTTGTAGCTACTCATACATTCCTTTATTCTTTATTTAATTGCAATCCACTTCAAATATCAAAAAAAAAAAAAAAAAAAATCAAAATATCTTTGCAATATTACCTTGACACTATTAAGATGTTTGATGTTGTCATTGGACTTTGGATGCCCATTTATTTTTTGTTTCATTTCCAGAAATGTTTGTCCTGACGAAGAAATCAATTATGCATGGAGCTAATCAAAAGGTTTCTTTATTTTTGTTTTTTTCCAAAATCTAATTGCGTTAAGGATTTTATAATGTGGTATGATAGCACTAAAAGATTTCCGAAATTTTCGGTTTTTTTATAAATTTCAGCGAAAGTTGCCGGTTGAAAAGATGAAAGTCAATACGGATGAATCAGAAAGCAAACTATTGAAAGTTTGTTTGTTATGCAGTTCTTAACCTTTGATTTATGAAAAATTATTTTATTTTTAAGAGAAAAATGCAGTTTAGACAATGGTTTGATTCTTTCACTCATCAAACTATATTTTGTCTTTTTATAATAGAATGCCGATAACCGAAATTGACACTCTGTGATTAATGCATTTGCAGGAATCTGCGAATGAAACTATGCCGGTTAATCCAAACAGGGTGCCAAAGGAGCGCATTCGTAAAAAGAAATTCCTAGCTAATAAGTTGAAATCAGGCAAAGATGGCAAATTTGTGAGAATAAGAAACAAAAAAAATTTAAAGGGGAAAAATAGAAATAATGTAGCACATACCTAATAAAAAATTCACTTATGTAGAGAATTTTTTTCATAAAACTTTCAGTTAATTATTTCAACCAATCATTTTTGCTATTTTATTTCAAAATAAGGCTATTAAGATCTGTTTTACTATTAGATTAAGAGTATTCTAATTTAGTATCCTCATAAAGAATAAATTTTTTTGTATTTAAGAAGCAGAAAACATAAAGAGCTCTTTTTCGGAATTTTGGAAGAAGTATGTAATTCTTATATCTTATATAATTTAAAATGAGAATATGAATATTTTAGAATATAACTGATAATTCCCAGGAAAATACTGGTTGTAATGTTTGATCTGAAATGATAGTATATAATAGATTTCAAAACAAGCTTGAAAATCGGACGGAAAGAACATATGAATGACTGATTTATAACAAGATTAAAACAAATTATTGCGTTAGATAGGATTTAGACAATTTTTATGCGATTCATTCAACGTGAAATTTGCGTTTCATGCTGCGGTAAAAAGTTACTTGTTTGTCTATGGGTATCGAAATCTTTAGTTCTTAGTTTCTTCCTTCTTTGTGATACTTATGCAAAAATTATTTAATGTTATTTTGCATTTTTTACACATCTTGTTTCATTCTAGTAACTTTTTGTGGATTTTCTGGCTGATGAGGATAGATTTTATGATTTCATTCGGATTTCTTGGTTTCATTCGATAAAAGATGAACTTGATAATAGTCAGCAGTGCCATACCGAGACTTTTATTGGATGAATTCTTTTTGCTTCATTATTTGTTAGCAGGTTTATCCTATAACTATTACTATTGTTGTTTTTGTTGCAGGAAAACTATGAATCTTGAGATCTAAACTGCTAGTTACTGTACTGTCCAGCAATTTAATTTTGTTTGTTCAGTAAAAATTGTTAATCTAAAAGAATTATAGCTTTGATGGTGTTTATTGAAAATTTATTTACAATAAAAGATACCATCGTTGCAGTATGATTGAGCACACTTACCTATAAAGTTAATTCTTGAAGGCGGAAATTAAATAATGGTTCAAATGCAGAAGTTTATTTTTTATTATATGTTTCCGAAGTTTATTGGATTTTGTCTTTTTTTGTTGAATATATTTTTTTCTAATTTGGAATGTTCTCGATTGGGGATATACGCTACTACTTGCAGTTTTTCAATTCTCGAAGATTAATCTTTGATTTTGATGAAGGATAAGTGCCGCATGTTGATGAACACAGTTTTTTCTCCGATTTTTTAGTTATCAACCTTTTTTCCATTATATTTCATTCTGTTTTTATTCCTTTGGTTTTCATTTTAACTATACCTTGTTTTTTACAAAATTTCATCCTTTTCTTTTTAGTAATTATACCTGATACTTGCTGAAAGACTTGAAATCAGAAGTTTTGGGATGCATTGGAACGAGGAAAGAGCTTCATGAATCCACGTAATTAAAAATCCATATCCATTTAATTGACTTAAGCTCAGTTTAATCTTAATTTTAGTAGCGAATTAAATGCTTGCATGACAATGAGATGTCAATAAAAATCAAAATAAAAGGGAGAAATAATGTTAAAACAGAAAATAAGGCGAACTTTGTTCTTCGGATGTTACTGATACAGGCGATCGCGGTACATCACCATGTGAATTGATAGTATCAATAAGATCGAAAGATGGTTGAAAGAATGATTGATCTCCGGCTACATTATCATGTCCGTAGAAATCATCCGAAATTTGAGTAATGAATTCATCCGGGAAAAACGATATGCCTAGAATTAATTGCCAGATGATCAATGGTATCATCAGTTGAATAATAAGCACCAATGGAGCATCAGTTGTAGTATATCTGAAATTTAAATGTTATCTAAATATGTTGATCTGTTTTAATTTACTAATCGAAATTCAGCTTAATAAGGCATTTATAAAGAGGAGATGAAATAATCCATTAATTGCTGAGATTTAATATGAAGTTTCCGGGAAATTTATTTAAAATCTAATCAATTATAAAAAAAGGTACTACGCTCTTTTTCGGAAATTCAGCAGAAATTTTATTACTATTTTCTGGTGCAATTATAAATCTGTTCTTTTTTGTTAATTAAAATTATATTGTATTCAAGTTTGGTTTTCTTTTAACTCTTATATTTTAGCAATAAAAACAGCTTGCAAACATTCGAAAAGCAAAATATTTTGGGCAATTTGAAAGTTGGTGAAACCGCTTGTTTCGTATTTTCAAATTTCTTTTTTTTTTTTCTTTTTTCTACAGATAAGCTAAAAAATCATTTTATTGTACAGAAGCACTTTTTCTGTCTTCAATCATTTTTCTAATTTATTGCCTCTGCTTAACCTTAAAAAATCAAGATTTTTTAATAAAATTAGTTTAATCTTATACCCGTAAAATAACGTAACAATTGTTAAATTCAGTGCGAGAAATAGGAGTGACAATTTTCTGGTAAATGATATCGACATTTTTAAGCTTCGATTATCGGAATATAACCTGTTACTGTGAAATGTTTGGTTAGAAATAACTTGTCAATTAGGTTCAAAACTTTTATAAAATTTTGCGTTGATATTTTTTTTTTTTTTTTTTTTTTTTTTTATGAAGTGTAATACGCACTATGCAAATCATGTTGTATTTAGAGGTGCATTTACGGCAAACTATTCAAATTACAAAATTTAAGCACTTGTTTATTTCCCCGATAGCATTTTCACTTTTTTTTTTTTCATTTTTCGTAGAGCATATTCATAAATCATTGTCAGAGCATGTGTTCGGTAAATTGCAGAGTTACTTTGAGATTTAAAATTCAAAATTCGGGACTTTAATTCTTTGAATTATATCGATTGGAAAACTACCTTTCTATTTATTATTTCCAGATCTTTTGATTTGCTACTTCAGTATGATTTTCTCTTATCAGTTGATTTTTTCTTCGTCTTAAATCATCTATACTTATATCTTCATATTAATAACTTGCAGTAGATCACAATACATTGATAGAAAATGTTGCTCTAAAGTGAACATATGCTGAGCTTTTATGAAATGAGGAGAAAATCTTTCGCACATATTAATATTCTCATATGTATATTCGATGCAAGCTAAATTACTTAAATTAACTTAAGTTCATTATCTAATCCTAAACTTACAAGAGAATCAAAAGAAAAGGAATGATGAAAAGCTTAAATTAATGTGTAAAAACATTCAAATAAAATGGAATAAGAAGAGTAACTTTTTTTCGAAATTATTAAAAATGCAAATAAATATATAATTCAGATTTTGGATTTTAAATGATTGATTTGTACAGTTATTAATAGCACAATTTCTTATTCTATTTTCCATTTAATCGCTTAATGTTCTTACATTATTTTTGTCATAACACCTAAATGGGAATATTTAAGGGTAAAATTGCTAGATTATTGTTTTTATCAACTTGATTGTTGTTTATCAGGGCTCTGTTTTGTTATATTTTCTTAAGAAAATCTCGTTTTTCTCTATGAAAATTTCCATCGAATTTTGTCTTTTTACATCAAAATAATTTCAGTATTTTGGAAACCGAACATTTTCGGATTAACGCTACATCAATTGTTACTTTTCTAACATCGTCGTATCGTTGGTGACTTTTATGCTGATATTTCAGGATAATAATAATTTATACCATGAAATAGTCGATGATGTGAATGAATCAAAGATAGCAACAAATTTAGTTTGAAAATTGAATAGAACATTGTTAGAAGGTTTTTAAAATGATTTAAGATTCATTCAAATGATTGTTGTGAAGAGAGAAGCGATCTTTATGTTCATCGAAAGTCTCGGAGGACGTTACATCTGCGACATCTCTCAGCATTTAAAAAAGCAATTGTTCGATCTATTCTTGCAATGTTCATTGCCAGTTTTAACAACTTCAGAGAATATTCGTTATAAAATTATTTTTCCAAAAAATTTACATATTTAATAAAATTTTTTACAAAATAATCTTTTTTTTTTATGAATAAATACGGATTGAAACAGAAATAATCGGTCGTATATATAGCTGTTGATAATCGTAAAAAATCATTTCAAATCAAAAAATAAAAAAGTGACGAATTATAATGACCAGCTCAGAAACTACGGAAGATCGGATGGGCAAGACGTACGTGTTCTAAGTTTTCTTCTCATTTTTTTGATCTACTAAATATAACATGCAAAAGCAGAAAAAACATCACTTTTCCAACTTCTTCCACGTATTGTCACATACTTGTCATATTCCTAATTAAATTTTGCAGAAAAGTGATGTCAACTTTTTTCAAAAAATTGGGTGAAAAGTTAAGAAATTATCAAAGATATCAAAAACCGGAGCAGTTTTCCGATTTATCAAGCAGTCGTTCCTATTCAATCGATTTGGTACTTCTTTATTTCAGATCAGAAATAGAATTTGATTATGAACTTAATAACAAATTCAAACTTAGCTCCTATTATTAATATTCTGATTTCCTGCGATTCATCAAGATCGCATTAATCTAAATTTTTTCGGAATTTATTCAAGTCGAAAGTCTTCGTTCTTTCGTTTTATATATTATAACTCACTTATTTTCCTTAATTTCAATTAAATTCAAAATTTAGTCTTTTTTCCGAAAATTATAGGAAGTGAAAATTATTAATCAAACTTATATATCTAAAGTAGCGAGTAGCGATGATAAGCGAGTAGTACCGATGTCTAAAGTAGCGATGTTAAGCTTCCTCTGAATTCGATAACATTAAAAGAATTACAAAGTGCTGAAAAAAATTCCGCCAAACAGATTTTTGAAAAACAAAAAAAAAAAAAAAAATTAAACATGAAGAAAAATTCCAATCAAGTGTGAATTAAATTCAATTCAATCTAAACGGTAGTTTGCTTTTTAATAGATAAAAAATCAAAATGAACTGGATAGCAAGGAGTTAGTCAAGAAAAACAGGTATGAAATTATATGGTTTTGCTTTTTTTTCATTCCGTAATTCTTTTTCTGATCTGTATTGTGACCCTTGTTATTCGTTGATCTTCCATATAGACAAATTTTCTTCTTGACTTCCTCAAATATATATTTATTGATATCATATTAAATGGAATCAATTCATCAAGTCTCAATTTAAACATCTCATCAGAAATTTGATAGCAGCATCTTTAGACATATTTTTTATTTTTTATTTTAAAGTATTCCTTACGCAGTCAGAAAAAAACTGTACTCGCTCTGATTTAGAAAATTAGATCTAAGTCCAGCTCTATTATATCGTTTTATTTTTTTTTTTTGCTGACAAATTTCTTAAATATTGAGGAATGTGTCTCATTTTGCATTCATTTTAACTGGATGATGATTCTTTTGGAATCATCATCCAAAAGAGCTTCAGGAATCGAAAGCATAATCTTCCCGATTCGGTGCGGAATATCCGTCCTTCTTCTTACTTTAAGCCATCACATCTATTAAAAAAAAAAAAAAAAAAAAAAAAAAAAAAAAAAAAAACGGAGACATCAGAGTTACTAGCACATTTATTTCCTTAAACCTTCATCGAAATGCTCAAAAAATTAAATACCATTGGTGATGAAGTTTTGATTTAAAGGAAATTGAAATGACCGATGTAAAAAGAGAGTTTGCAAAAAATTTTGAAAAAGAATCATAAATTGGTTTTGGATCAAAGTGTGTTGTTATTTCGGTTATCACAAATTTTTAATTTTTCAAATGGATAAAAATTTTAACAATAAGTTGGCTTTCATCAATTATTAAATAAAAAACAATGAATTTCGATTGAGTTTCATAGAATCATTTCTTTTGAAACAAGATGGTACAGATGAAATCAAATAATTTTCAGCAATTTGAGGAGTTCCGAAAATTTTTCTCGCGAACACAAAGACAATTCCGAATCTTTGGTATGCATAGATATGATTACATATAAATATGAATGTAATTTATTTATTTTCTCATAATTCTAAAAAACAATTTTAATGATTAAATATGACCTCACTGATACAACTAATATTTTTGAATTGCGACATTTTCAAGCTGAAGAATTCGCTGTTTAATTAACATTTTCATAGCAAGAAAGTTGGAAAGTAACAACAGTAGATAAATTTTAAATTAAGTTTCGAAGAATTTGCGTTAATAAGAGTTATTTCCTAGCTATTATGTTATTAATTCCAAGAAGACTTAATAATAAATAATGTATAGCTAAAAATATGAGAAATCCCATTTTTTTTTTTCAGACTAAAGGTTATCAGTCGACCCGGTAAGTTTTTGTATTTCGAGAATTTTATTTTTTTAATAATTTCATTTTGTTTTACATAATTTTTTCTCTCAATTTTTCTCTCGATTTTTATGTTTTTATTTTTATTTTTATTAAAAGCGATCAGTATCCTTTCGGTAGTTAGGTTTTCTCAATTCCTATTCCTATTAATTATTTGGTCTTAGTGACATTCCGATGTTAAGATATTTATAGATTTTGCTTCCTATTAAAGGAAAAAATTAAATTAAAACTAAAGTAAACCAAAGGGAGAAAAAAGAAATGAAAGATGGAAAAGTTCATTAATTTATTAATTTCTCTTAATTAATATTTTCCTTATTTGTCCTTAAAAGACAAAAACATCGAAGATGTCATATTTTCTAATGAAAAATATGAGTGATGAAATAAGGCAATTCCCTTTACACAAGAAAGATATATAAATTCGAAAGCTCGGATTAATTAATTCAATGATTCAGTATTGATAATTTCTTATCCCAGTTTTGCAGTAGATAATAAGAAACAATCACAGAGCAGTGTCACCTCAAATGAAGGATCTAGCTTTAGATCAATTACCTCAAGCTCTATGTCGCTGAAAAAACCAATCGATGAATTTCATAATGGCGTGAAAACTTCGTTCGATCTTGGCAACAACAATGTATTGTCTATTTTAAAATCCAAAAATAATCCGGTTCGCTTTCATTTTTAATTTTATTTCGTTCTTTTTAATTATTATCGGCGATAAGTAAGGAAATGATTGATTCTAAAAAATAATGGAAAAGACTTAAATAAAAAAAAGTAAATTATTCAAGAAAGCTTAGAGAAACTTCAGGTTTCTGATAAAAAACATTTTACTTGATAGTCTTATGTTATTAAAAAAGATGAATATTTTGAATGGAAAATATAAATAGATGAAAATCGAAATTTTGGACTCGAATTGCAAAAGTATTAATTTTCTTTGAAGTCCCAAATTTCCTGTTCACAATCCTAGAAACTACTCTAGGACCAGGCTTTGAGTGCGTTTATCTGCTAAAATGCGATTAAGTGCCTAAGAGCCATGTCAACTGTTCTGGTAGCTTTGATATACTTGTGAAATTGAAATATGGAATTTGAACTTTAAATTATTTTTCATCAAATACCCCAGGCATTAAGCAGTACCATTAAAAGCTTAATTTTCTCTGTAGTTTATGTAAATTTAACGCTTCAAATATGTTTTTTCAATAATTCTGAGTTAAATTATTCATATAATTTGATATCATCTCTTGTTAGTTCTTATTATAATTTTATATCAAACATTTTTCTGATACTTATAGCCTAAAAACTCATCTTGCCTCCTATTTGCATTTTTCACCAAGATTTTTGCAAAATTAAATTTTTGCTTCAGAACGCAGTCATTTATGAATTACAAAATCCAAGTGGTTGTAAAATATACTTGGAAAAGCTGGATAATCGAGCGATGTTGCTATCAGTGGATGACACTGGGAAACGTCGCTATATTAGCTGCAGTTTTTGAAAAGATATTTTGAATTTTAAGCACTAATCAAGTTTTTGAAAACATAAACAGAATAACGTTTCTTCACCCAAATAGTTTTACAAATCATGAATGATAACTTAGGAAGGTTCTTCTCTGAAATAAATTCCACGTCGAGCCGAAGCTACAAATTTAATAATCTCATTTTAATAATGCAACCAAATAACTTAATTTTAATAATTTCAACTGACTGACCGTAATAAACGTCCATATTGGAATGAAATTCATTAAGGAAATGGCCTGTTTGCTTTGCCGAGAAACATATTATGCCTATGAGAAATTATTAATTATGAGAATAATAAAAATTTGATATCGAAAACATGAAAAAATAAAGTGAAAAATTAAAAAATAAATGTGAATGGATAATGATATCAGTTTGAAATTCTTTACAAATTATTGAATTTTCTCTTCAAAAAAATCGTTGTTGGACACATTTTCAGACTTTACTCCTTAATTCATATTATTTTTGTTTTCTTCACAAGTCGGATAATTTTTTTCGTCTGCATAATTATACTGGCAATATTATTTTATTATTAAATCCCTTTATAGATTAATCAATTCATTATGTTTCCTTTTAACTGATCCGAAGAGAATGCTTGGTTTCATCCGAAGCTAACAAATCTTTTATATGATAAACAAGTAGTTGCCAGTCGAATTGGGAATTGCAATCTCTTAAATTGAAATGACTTGTCCATTAAAATCATAGTAATACGAGGAATGAGAATATCTGCATCTTTGAAAGATCCTGTCAAAATTGTTGCTTCTGCAACATTGCTCATTAATTTTTTTACTGCAAAGCTTTGCTTGTTAATATGCCGATTCTGGAACAAAAAAAGAAGATCGAAATATGGCAACATGATAAATGGCACATCGATTTTCAACTGCAATACGTGGCGGGCATCCCTGACAGATTGAATGAATTCAAAAATTCTGTTTGATAATTAACCACTTCTTCTGCTTCAACAGCAATGTTGTTGGACCTGCATATGACTGCACCGCTTTGAATGTTAGACTGGATAGTATTGTTAAGTTCTTTGTTCTTGGCAACTAATTGTGACTCTTATAATTGGTCTGGATATTGGAAAATACTTCCTCAATAATTTTTCTTTTAACGTCACTAAATTACAGAAGTTATGAAGCAATCCTGAGGCCAAATTAATCGGCACCTTTCCCAGTTCCCAGCAATATATGTGAGAATATCTTAGCTGATCGATTGTTTTGCAACTGGCATATTTGTAGTTAATTTTAATTCTTTACGTGTCGCTAAAGGGTGTAATATTTCAGGCAAGCATTTATTTGTCTGCTGGTGTCGATCGAGGAATTATAGGTAATGTTTGTCTGAAATCTCCTATAAGCAATGTTAATGCGTTCTCAGATGGTTTGATATTTCCAAGCAAATCACGCAATGATCGAGAGCCTCGAACGAATTTTTTTGCGCTATTGTGCATTCATCCCAAACAATAAGTTTACATTTCTGCAGTACTTTTCCCATGACGGATGCTTTGAAAATGCTGCACATAGGAACTTCAATGAATTGATGTTCAAAGCAATTTCAAAGCAGAATGAGCGGTTCTTCCATCTGGTAGCAATGTCGCAGCTATTCTGCAAGAATTAAGGCTATGTCATTTTGAAATTGAATTGCTGCCAGAATCAATTTAATTAGGAACTTTTGCCAGTTCCTCCTGGAATATATAAGAAAAAGATTTCTCCAACCCTGTTACTGGCAATTTGCTTTTATTTTTTCTACAACAAAGCGTTGATATTGACTGGAGATTTGATTTCTAAGCACAAATTTTCAATTATTATCAACGCTGTAGATTTCTGTTGTGAAATCCATATTTATATTTGGATTTCCCTTGCAATTTATCAATTATTTGACGGAAAATATCTTCAGCCATCTATGAATTATATTTCTTCCATAACTTTGTCGAAAATAAAGGAGAATGGAGGTGAATTTGATTGCAAATAATGCGCGAATTTAATTTGGATGTGACCTGTTGCACGCGTCATTAATGTATACATCCTAGTATGGTCGTTTTCCAATAAATTGAGAGCTTGACGTGCACTACAAAAAGTGGCATGTATTACGCCATAAACAATTCTCAATTGATGGAAAGACGTTGGATCGGAGCATTTATCAACAACATGCGAAGAAAGAAGCATTCATTTTGATTGGAAAGCACGATGTACAGTCTGCCTATCGTAGTGAATTGTTGCTTGTGTCGTTGATTTGTAGCTCCTATTGTCGTCGAACTGTGTTACTAAAATTGACTCAAGCTCTGAAATTCTGATCTTTTGAATCTTGCGGGGCTCCTCCTCCTCAGCATATCGCCTTGATTGATTGATTGACCTCATTTTGTTGTGAAATTTCGTGTTTTGGCATTAAACATGTTTATCCTAAAATTGGGATACCAGATTCTACAGGTAAAAAAAAAAAGTAAGTATGTCTATAAAAACTCGAGCCTATTTGAAAGCAACGTTATGTCAAAAATAACGAATACTTACATTTTTATTTATATAGATTAATTAATAGATTAATGAATGAAGCAATATTTTCCATCTTCTTTCCTTATTTTTTCATGGATTCTGAATTTCTTTTTTGCTGCTACAATTGATTTTTGTCAAATCTCAATGGTTACTATTTATTTCAAAGCAATGGCTTCATTTCATTCTATATTATGGTAATATACTTTCGAAGATGACCGCATTTTCTCTCACTCATGCATTCGACGTACATCAATGACAAAGATCCGTGGACATATCATTCTCACTCCAGAAGTGAAAGTTGATGTAACGTATTTCTTTAACTAAATATTTTTCCTCTCAAATTTTTAATAAAAATGAAACTTTCCACACAGATAATTTATATTCTTGACGACTCGCATTCCAGTGAATATTTCTTTTTAAATTAAATCTGGAAAAAAGCGAAGAAACACTCAGCATTTGAACTGATTTTCATTTCTCTTTGCCTAAAAAAAAGAAAATGCAATAACGTGATTTTCTGATTGTGAACCTCATAGCCATGAATTCGAGCATCTAATTAATGGAATTCTGAGATAAAAAATTTTGAAGTTTAGAAACATTCCATCTTTTTGGGATGACTTACAATAATCTATACATCTGACACTATTTAAAAAAAAAAAAAAAAAAAAAAGTGGCAGAATCCGCATTTTAGAATCATTCCAATCTGATATTTTTGTTTCATGATATAAATCTCTAAGCTCGAAAACTCGAAGCAAATTTAGGATCCCCCTCCCGAAAAAATACTATTTTTTTTTTAATTCGAAAAACATAGAAGTTGTTCAACGCCTTTTGCTTTGTGCTAACAAACTGGGCCTACCAAGAAAAAAAAAAAAGAGAAAATGCAAGAAAATCGGGAAACTATCAATAATCTTCAAATGATAATATTCTTTGTAACCAAATCTTATCTATCAGTTCCTCAAATCTCGACTAATTTTTCTCAGAGATTCCATAATCTCACCCAATAATTTGACTCAAAAATTCAACAATTTTTTATTAATGCCTATCCTAGTTTACAAGAAATTGCAGCATCGTCTTCTCAAGTAAAAATTCGATAAATTCACTAAAATATACAGCGAAATCTACAAAACCAACCTTTCGCAGTTCAATTTTCCCGAATAAAATTATTTCTTAAGTTCCGTATATCCTATAAATTTTTTGATCACATGCAAGCTTTGGATGGCAACTTTAAATTCCGCATTCGAAAATTATGAAGAAATTTTGTTAACAACACACCTTTCGAAACCTTCCGGTAAGTTCCGAGGTCTTAATCTTAATTATCATTTAAATCCAAGTTCCCATCATCCATTTTTTCATACTGATAAACATGTATTAAACTTTTTGAACCTATTTTATTCAATATTTTTTATTTTTCTTCCCTTTTCTCCTTTTCGTTTATAGTTTTATCCATAAATTTCAATGATTAGAAGGCTATCAAATTTTCGAATGAGAATTACTCTAGCCACGGAACCAACATAGTAATTAGCCACACCTAACAAATTCATGAGAATCTGGAAATGAATCTTGCCTTTCTTTACAGATTTTATTCATCTTCTCAACTGTATCATCATGATAAGAAATTCTTCTTCTGTATTTCGAAATAATCCAAGCTCGCAAAGATTCGATCCATATATTTCACTTATTTATCCCAGTTTTTGAAAACGTTTTTAGTGATTAACTGTACCAAAATAAAATTAATAAATGTGGCGCAAGTCACTGCTTCCAATTCAATCGATGCATTGGAGTTTTAGAAATGCTTCCAAAAAGTCCGCCGTATGTCTCAACTAGGATAATATAATAGACTGTTCTTCCTAAATAATAGAAAAGAAACTGAAAATGATCAGTGCTTTGAAATAAATTATTTTTTTTCGGAGACAGGAAATTCAGAAAAATTTTCTACAACTGTTGACCTATTTGCCGATTGTCCAACTCCAATGAAACGAAATAATTGACAAACACTAAAGATATAAAAATATAAGGTTCCCAATGATTAATAACCAATTGATAAATTCCCAAAAAAGTGACTTTCAAAATTTCCAGAACAGAATGGTTCAAACATGTTGTGCGGAAAAAACGGTGCCAGTAAATGTAAGTTTAGTGCATTATTTATAAATAATATTCAGTGTTAAAGAATTTTAGCTTTCTAAAATAAAGAGATGATTAATATAAAGAAAAAGGAATAATTTCTATTTTTCATTATGATCACATTCGTTTATGTCTTTTTTTTTCATGGACAATTTTCGCTGAAAAATGACTAACGAAAATTTACAGGAGAAAACTTTCGATTATAATGCATCAAGTCATTAATCGCAGCAGAAATATATTATTAAGTAGAATTATATACGCGAATTAAACTGGCTTCGAAATTTTTGTTGCAACTTTTGATACCATAGTGGCATTAACCTGTTCTGTAATTTTTGTTACAACATTATTTTCCTTCTTTCCAATGCTTCTGCTATCTTCTTTCGTCTTCATTTTAACTTGCTGCACTCTTGTTTCATTTGGCGCTATTGAATTGCTCTCCATAGAAGTAACTTTCAACTGCGCATGTGAATGCTCAATGCTTTGAACTTGCTGATGTAACAGATGGAAGTTTTCGATCTCAAGTCGGCTTGGCAAGGATACATCGAAGTAATATTCTTTAAAGCCAACAGCAACTAACGAATGTAACAGCAAAATGCTAAGTATCGTCCCCAGAGCGATCTGAAAAGAACCGAGTTCTTGATCATTTTCGAAACTGAAATTGAAATCAGGAAATTCCATATGGGATGTTCTACTCATTGATTTACATGTCTAGACATATCTTGGAAATGCATTTTCGTTCTGAATACATATCCTGGAAATGAATTTTCGCTCTAGGATTCGTATTTTATAGACTATCAGGAATTCTCGAATAACTTGAACTTTCAGTGCATTATTATTTCATTTTCTGTTTCCTGTTTACAACTTCCAAATTGAATGCGTCGCCTTCATCATTAGACTGCATTCAACGAATTACCTCATATAACTGCCGAACAAGTTTGATAAGAAATTGTCCATTAGTTTTTCAGAATCCAAGTCACAAATGACATAACGAAACAGTTACTAATGACCTGTTGGATAAATACAAAGTGGTCATACTAAAATTAATAAAATTTCTCAAAGTAAACATTTTGCTTACTGCTTTGTTGCGATCATTTTTAACGGCGGGCCATATGCTGCTTACAAGCACTGATCCACTTAGCGCAACTGATAAAAATATAAGAATCCAACGAAACCACTGTGCTTGTAAGACCCAAAGAATCTGAAAGATATCGATAGGAAAAATATGATATTATTAATTTCTGCCAGAAGTCTTTTGAGATCGAAAAGAATAACAGTTGTTGTCATATTTGAAATTGTTCATGACAAATGATATTAACAGTGCAGTACCATAATGACAGTAAGTAATTGATAGAAAAATATCCTGAAAAAGCGTCTCCAAAAATCGGTCAGCATATTTCAAATCTTCGATTTTGAAAATAACAAAATCGAATTTCGATTTTTTTTAAAATGAATTCAAAAGCTAAAATGGTTCAAACAATTTTAGAAAGTTCATCAAAAATTAAATATCCAAGATGCTATAGTTTGACACAAACCGATACAGGAACAAAAATTGATAAACTATAGCCATAAGCGCAAAGTATATCCAAATATGAATATTGTAAGTATGATTTGCGATACCAAAATAAAGAATAAAGAAGGAATGGTACCAATACTACATAACAGAAAATAATCGTTGAAGCTCCAGTAACTGAAATTCAAAAATTAATGGCGAATTTTAGATTACCAGTAAATATGAACAGAATGCTTCGAATTTTATTTTGACCATTAAATATCCAGATTTCTTACCTAATCTAAAGTCACTTCCATAATGGTAACTTGTACTAGTGCCTGATGATTGAATATATTTTGCAAGATTACCGCAAATAGCTGTGGAAAATATCAAAGTAACAGATATCCAAAAGGGTCCTGAAAATAGTTGTAAAAATATAAAAAAGTATTAAAATATTACTAAACTACATAAACACTGAAATTTACAATTTTTTTTTCCAAATTTTATTTAATATACCCCATAAATCTGGAAGTGGATGAATGTGATCAGTGATAAAATTGGATGTAAACCGTGGCAACATACTATACAAAATTCTCGACAATACCTAAAAATGAAATACTTTGAAATAAAATGACCGAAAATTAATATAAATAATAGGGATTTCTTGAGCGTTCTATGCAAGATGGCTCTATCAAAATGAAGAATAGAAAAAAGCAAAAATTCAAAAATCGAACCCAAACCTGATCAGTGTCAACATCAAAATACTGCTGGTAAAATTCGAAAGAAAAGAAATTTTTCTTTGCTGCTGTACTACTTCGTCCTCTTATTACATCAGAGGTAAACAGCTGTAATATTGATTAGGAAAAGCAAATCTCAAATTATGCATTCATTCAATTTTGACACCACTACTAAGATATATCAGGAGAGAATTTTTAGCAACAATGCTACTTGACAGCTGTAATTTTCCTTCATTGGCGTGCTAACATGTGTTGAATATAATTATCGCCAGTTGGTATCCGGAGAATCAAAATAATAGGGAAGAATCATAACAAAACAAAGGAAATTCCTCGACAGTAATTTAGAATATCTATTTAAATGCGACAGCATTTCAACAATATCAATAATCACACAATTTTAATGTGATATATCACTTACATAAGACTGATCTCCAAGCTCACCCGGAGGTCGAGGATCATTATTTGGATTTGTAATATCTGGTCCGAAATCTGCAACAATCCTCTATTTAATAACATCAACATCGGGGATGGAATATCCCTTCGAATAAATTAAAAAAATTTACTTTGAAATTGTAAGTTATCCATTTGACCAGCTGTGACTGAAATTACAATAATTATAAGCAATACAAGAAAAAATTATGAATTTCATGTAAATACCAATATTGAAAAAAAAAAAAATGCAGGTAAACAATAGAATATCTGGTGGATCGGCCAGCCCATCTAGCATTTCGTATACGAATGCACAATGTAAATTTTGACCTACTAACTTCCCAACCTTATCCTATTTTTAAACGACAATATAGGCCAACAGATCCGTAAATTTTACATTGAACTTTCAATTTTAATGAGATAGACCAAGATGATTTAATTAACGGACTTAGAAAAAAAAAGCAATGTAAAATAATCGAATCAATATTTCTCTGAATAAACTGAATGAAAAAGACTGAAAGTATTTTTATTTTCACCAGTGACATAATACATCAATTGGAAAGCACAAAAATATTGATAACCGGATTTAGATAACTGCGGCACCATATTCCAAGAAGTCATACAATGGAATGAATTGCATGATTTTTCAGTTTAACAGCTTTTCGCTCCCACACATTCTCCCAATATTTCTCTTTGCTTTTAATCTTCAGCCAATTTACTCGTGTTTAACTTTAACGAATCAAAATTCTTATTATGATGATGATCCAGGGTTATAATATTTTTATGGTTAGTAACATCTAATAGGCGAAACTGCACTTTTTTCTGTGTTATGGCAATGTCAAATGGCTAAGTTTTGCTTTTATGATATATATGTATGCATGACTTCATTAGCATACACATAAATAATCTTTTCAACTTTAAAAATTAAACAATGTATGGAAAAAACTGGTCGTCTATGAATTCAGAACAGCAAATGAAAAAAACCACACTTTTCATAAGAAATTTTTTTCGCAATATTAGTTGCAAAAATTGCAAAAAAACAAGTGTTAAGTAGAAAAACATTTCCTAAATAACCATACAAGAAATCATATAACCGTTTCGAGAATAAAAGAAACAACAAATAAGCAAATTAACACAACGTCTCTCGTTAATATTTATATCATTATTGAGATCAACGTCCCTCATTAATACGTCTCTCGTTAATATTTATATCATCATTGAGATCCAAAAATCTGAATCCCTCTTATGAAATTCATAAAACCCCATATTTAGAAAAAGTTTAGTATTATCTAGTATATCAATCTGAAAAAAAAAAAAGCAATGAAACATAGCTCTAAATACGTACTTTAAATAACACTGAGTTAGAAGCTGAAATTTCGGAAGTAATTTTCAACAAATCGTAGTTTTTGATCAAAAATAACTCAAATCTTACACTGCGATATATTTTTGCAACTGCAAAAATAATAAAGCTTTGAGATGACTAATAAAATTTCAACCGACATAAAATCTGATTCGCAATTAAAAATCAAAATCGTAATTTTGGCATGCAATAAGCTCATGCCCAGAACAAGTCCTAGAACTTAAGATCTAACAGAAACTTGAATTATGACTATTGATATGGGAATAAATAACGAAAGAAATTGGTTTGAGCAGAATATATCATTCAATATTGACATTAACTGTACAAAAAAAATGTTCGTCTTTATTTCGTTCTTTAAATATCTTGTTTCTAACCTACAAAACCCGCAAATTTATTACTGTTTCTTTTCCGCCATAATCAAAGATGACAGACAACTCAGAATAGAACAGAATAATTTCCAAAAAAAATTAATTTTATGCACATTTGTTACCAGATATCTTAAGCTCAAAAATTCTGAAAAAAGACATACAAAAAATCACAAAGGATTTATTTGGAAAGTTTGTCAACTTAATAAAATCCTTAATATGAAGCAGATTCAATATTTTTGAAAGTTACAAAGAGAAAATCAGTCTCGTCGTTAATTAAAATTTCCACATGGCTATTTAATCTAATTCTTCATAATCCACAATTCTTTTCATTAGCAATATCAAATCTGCATTTCCTTCGCAAAGCTCATTTCTTTCAACGTCGTTCTTTATCTCGATGTACCGAAGAACTGTGATGCCGACGTGGTGAATTTTCTCTAAGAAAATTAAACAAAATTTCTTGAAAATGAATTTTTTAAGTTTAAAAACAATTAGATGATAATGGATTCATTAAAAGAGGTTGGAATGATATCATTTTCCATTTAGACATAATATGGATATGAATATAAACTTGAAAATCTAAGAGCAGAAAATCTGTCTGTTTTTTATAAAGTATTATGCTCAGTGAAACTTATCATCTTTATTTTATGTTTGCTAAGCGAATACCACCCATCAGTTCATTCCAGATTTTACTTATAGATGTTCCTCTAAACCCTTTCTCAAAATGAGCTCAAATGTTATTCATATCTATCCTTTTATTTTATCAGAATATTAAAAATATTTTCTAACTACTATTGCAGTTTGAAAATTCTGAATTTTCAGAAAATTATTTGATAATTGCAGAAACAATACAAAGATGATCGTAATTAACAATAAAACCAACTTGCACTGACTATGACCGTATCGATTTCTTTCTCGCTCATCTCTACGTTCACGATCTCGTTCCTTTTCCTTTTCTTTATCACGAGTTGAATCACGATCTTTACTCCGGATATCACTCTTTTCCTTTTCACGCTCAACATCTCGACTGAAACGTTTGCGTTCCTCCTCACTTTCACTTTCTTCACAGGAACATTCACCACCACTGCACGAACATGAGCAACTAGAATTTATGATAATAATCATTATGTTATGTGAATTTATATCGATTACTTATTATGTTACAAGAAATTAGTGGCTATTTACATTTCACAGAGCTAATATGTATTCCTTCATCATAAAATACGCTCGTCGATAATCATACTGTAATCTTATTTTTATTGACAGAAATGAGATCAAAGAGAGGCAAAACAGATAATTTTCAGACCAGTTCTCTCAACTTTTCTTTCTGAGCTTTTTTGTTCATACAGAAAGCTAAAAATTGTGGAAAAAAATTAGAAGCCTTACTCTGATGAACATTTTGATTCGCTCCTTACTTGAATTTCTGTGGTTGATGATGCAAGGGCAGCTTTACGAGCTGCTATTTTAGCCTTCAAATTTTCTACTTCGAATTCATCGGCGCTTAAATCGTATTTATCCAAATCGGCATCATTTTCATCTTCTTCCTCTTCCTCTTCTTCCATCTTTGAGAAAAAATTAAGATACAATTTTAAATAGAAATTTATGCTATCTTTAATGCACCATTTAACAATATGACACAAACGCACGCTGGACATATTCCAGGTATATAATTCCTAACTAATTTTTATCACATCCAACTCCCTTACATACAACTATCATGGCATTTCACAAAAAATAAGAAAAAAAAAAACTACCTTATTCAATATGACTAATGTTCTAAACAGTACTTCTAACAAAAAGTAAAAAGCAAACCTCAGCATGTTGCATACCTCTTCATCGTTGTCACCAGACAGAGCCTCTTTGACATCGCTTTTCATCTCTTTAATTTTTTCTTTCCCTTCATCACTTTCCCTCTCGTTGTATTTCGCAGATTCCTCTGATTCAGCAATCTTCTGCTCCTGAAGTATATATTTTGATTTGAATATTTGAATAGTTCACTTTGGTTTCCTATGAAGAATTGATAAATATGATTGAAAATATCAAAACATAGCAGAATATACTCCCCGGAATTTTAATCTCGAACTATTAAGACATCAATAGAAGTCTGCGGAATAGATCAAATAAGAATGTTTATTATATACTGTCAGGAATTTTCTCAAAAGTTCCGATTCACACATGATCTTATGATCACAAAAGATGGGATAATTTCGGTGATAGATAATTCAAAGTAATTATACTGATTTTTACCGGTATCTTCTAACAATATAATGAAATTTTATCAATGAATATAAAATAATCAACACCTCTTCCATTTTGTTATCTAATTTTCGTCGCTTCTTTTTACGACCAAATTCATCAAACTCTTCGTCATCTTCTCGTTCGATATATTCAACATTCTGTCGATCCATATATCCACCACCGTAACCTGAAAATGACGTATCACTGCAAGTAAATTTCCACTTCACCTACGAATCTTAATTAATTATTATCATAAAGTCTCATCTCTTTACTATTAAATCAGACATGTTCACTAATTCATTAAACTCATAAAACCTATTTGCCTAATTATTTACTTAATTATTTTACAAAACATACCAGTTCGTACTTCCAGATCACCCAATTTTGGTGCATTACATATATTACACGCTGTTCTTCGCGCCCAATTTACATTACCACATCTAAAATTTGGTGACAAAAGTTAATAATTAGCAGTAATTCCTTCACTACAGTAGGAACTTATCGACCTCTAATTTTGTCAGTCTCTGTTATTTTTGCTAGTGCTTTTTCTGCCTTATTACACAAAGACTACGTATGTAAAGCTACATATACTCATAATGAATAAACTTAACAGCTCACAGATTTTTCAAACCAATACTACAGCTAAATCGATTATTTAATAATTATTTTGATTCTACAATATCATTATAATTCAGTTCCCTAACATGAGCTTTAATTCAAGTAAAATATGCAATAATCTCAAGAAAAAAAAAGTGAAGTGGATCTAACTTAGTGCACGCCCAATCTTCAGCAGCAAACAATCCCTTTGACTTTTCTGCTGCATCTTTTCCAATTTCACGGCCCACACGATTTTTCGAACGTGGCTTAGCCTTGCCGCAACGTTCGCATACGCTAACACGATCTGCGTTGATGTATGCACATTTCGCATCAATACATGCCCATTCACCTTCACGTAAAGCGCGTCGGTGAGTGCTTGGTGCAGTGACTACGCTTGAAGCCATTTGACGTTGTCGTTCTAAGTAACGTGAAGCATCATCTGAACTCATTTCACAATATGTCTTAAACTGAAATGAAGCTTTTTTATATGAGTGAAAAAATATGCATGCAGATGAGCACTTCAGCTACAAATACGAGTGTTAATGCTTTCGCGACATATACATAAATAAGATCATTAATGATTGAATATGTGAGCAATTTTGTGACAAAATGAAAATAAGTAAATAAATATGAGCAAAAATAAGCATGAATACAGTAATAATAACAAGAGAAACATATATACATCAGTTTAATAAAACAAAAAATCGAATTATACGAAATAAATTTGAAAAAACCGTACTTTTACATGAAAAATTAAACACCAAGAATTTCAGAAGTTTCTAACCCCCCTAACCTGAAGAATCCAGTATCGCTCATCACGCTCCCATGTAATGTACCATGTAAAGAAGAGGTGAATGCAAGGTCGATTACCATTGTCAACCACCGTATGTCATGTTATCGGTTTGAGAACCATCTTATCAATAACCGCGATAAAATTTGTTTTAACTCAATATACTTGTAAGAAATACCGATTGATAACGATGATTGTGTTAAATTGTTGATCGATTCAATTCAATTAATCTTTCGATAACACCAAGTTTAAGATTTTCGATAAGGTCAGCAACATATGGACTACACCGAATTCGCACAACCTTAGTTATTGAGTCGTCACGTTTAATTAATCTATCTAGTCCTCATTTCATGAAATAACTTTTTTATTTTCCTTTTTTTTTTTCACTTTTGATCTACGTATTGGATTTATTTACTTCGGATTTACATATTACATTTATCTGGATAGATTTTGTATGGATATAATTTTTGATATACATTTCGATGTTATGCAAATGCATTCACAAATATAAGCATTTCAATTTCTTACTGTATGAGATCGTAATATCATAATGAGGAAGGTTATCAAATCTATGTATTACATATCTTTTCTTTTTTTGTTTTTAATAAGCATTCAATTAATTCTCCTCATAGATGTTACTTAGATGATACTATTTAAATCAAGCAGTCTAACAATTTATCAATGGAAAAAATTATAAAATTCTGTAAAAGACTATAAAGATTTTAATTTATGATTTTACTTTGCGATAAAATGATTTCCTAATTTCAAAACTTTGTATTTGTAAAAAAAAAAAGGAAAGAGAAAGAAGAAAAAGTTATAAGAAATTTAGAATAAAAAGATTTTTTGAAATTAAATTAAGTGCTTTTTGTGGGATATCTATGATTTTTATCTTTTGTTTCTATCTGCAACGTTGGAAAATTCAATTCAATCAAACGATTTAAATCTACATGCAATAATTTTAAAACTATCAACTATCGATTATTATTAGACAAAGATGATACAATACAAAATATACTTTACATTTCCTTCAGATAAAGAGAAACGCTTAGCATTCAAGACTTCATAACAGAATGTTTTTGTGATACATATGGAGTACAATGCTCAGTTTAAATTTAACTTTCATATTAGAAGTCCAATTAGCGTCAAATGATCAACCATAGTTTCCATCCGCTGTTTTCAGTTATTTTTTTGAAGGAACAGAGAAGACATTCATTGTTGCTGGAACTCACATCGAAAGAGGTTGCATTTTAAGTGAATGAGGAAATTGATCGCTGAAAAAGAAGTGTCGGCTAAAGATGGAAATGTCGAAGAAGTTGGAGACAGTAATTACCATAAAATGAACAACTTAACATTGGTTGACACACCTAAGGAAAATCTATCAGAGGAGGAGAGTTCGGATGAAGGTTACGTACACTTTCATCATTTATATTTCAACTACTTATTATATTCAGTAATAAAATTAAATTATCTCATGAAACTTTATAATACCGTAACTAAAAGATACTATACTGGCATGAACTTATGAATTAAGTGACTAGTACGAAATGGTATGAGAAGATGAAAATGTAGTACCTCAAATTAGTTTTAAGCTTAAATAATATTTATATCATATTATGCAGATGAATTCTCGGAGACCCTTAGTAGAGAGGACAAATAAATGTATTTCAGAAAAGAGACAGGAGCTCGGAACTTCGAATCATCATTAGCAAATTGACGATTTTAGATTTGAGACATTCTATTAAATGTTTTATAATTGCCATATCTGCATCCATTAATTTTTGAAAAAAAAAGTAGAAATGTGACAGTTGGCATTATAAGATTTATCCATAATGAAATCGGAATTAGAATACTAATAAATTCAATGGATGCTCTAATCTATTGTTCTATTATGTTATCAGTTATTAATACATTCCATTATTGTAATATTTCATTTTTTATTTTTTTAAATTTCAATTTTATTAGAAGATGCATAAACAAAGACATTCATACCTTGTTGCAGTTGTAAATGCTAAAAATACTTCATTCGTATTTCGATTCCGAAAAAGTCTATCCACGATGAGACATAATATACGACGTATTATAAATACTGTTCCTGTGCAAGTAAGAGATAACGTTGTCTGTTCACATTCACCCGATTTACTTTTTGTTAGAACTGAATTTATATAAATAAAATGTGCTTAACTTATAGAAAGCATTATCATGTCATAGTTTATAACAATTTGCAGGATGACAATCCATCGTATGGTCGCGGAACTTTGGGAGTTTTCTCGGGTGTTTACATCAGTTATATGCAAAATATTCTCCTGCTTGCTCTAATATTTCTTCGTTTACCGTGGATTGTTGGTGTTCTGAGTTTAAGTTTAACGGCAGTTACAATTCTTCTCGTCTTTACAGCGGTACTTTGCTATGTATTGCATTCATTGTAATCCTTCAAGATAATGAACTTTGAAATTTCATTTTTAAATTCAGTTAAAAAATTTTTTCTTATTTTAAATTCACCATTAATATTGAACGAAGATTTCCAAAGAATGACTATCTAATTTATTCATTGTATCATATTTCATGATTAACGGCTTTAATATGAAAATCC
Source organism: Onchocerca lupi (assembly GCA_028564675.1). Classification (NCBI taxonomy): domain Eukaryota; kingdom Metazoa; phylum Nematoda; class Chromadorea; order Rhabditida; family Onchocercidae; genus Onchocerca; species Onchocerca lupi. The sequence continues at coordinate 20,796 of JAOVVO010000422.1, read as the reverse complement.
GGATTACAAGATGCAGACTTCTCAAAAAAAAAAAAAAAAAAAAATCCTACTTTTTATCCAATAAATTTATTAATTAAGCTGCTTTGATGTATAGAAGTAAAATAAATTTCCATTCTTTACATTTAGATCTTATTCTCGTCGTTTTCGATTGCAGCAATTGCAACAAACGGAAGTGATCGTTTATATGGTGGTCCATTCACCACAATTGCTTACAGTTTGGGCAATCGAATAGCGCTTGTTGGTAGGCAAATTAACCTAGTTAATTAATAATTAATTAACTAACAGTGACCGAATATCAAAGAATCTTAAGTGACAAGTGGATGAAATAAGGGGAAATTCAGAATGAATTAAAGAGATCTTATTTGTTAGTGTTATGTTAATTCCATTTAACTTCAAAATATAGTTTTAAGTAAACAAATAAGTTTGCCATTAATGCAATAAATTAGAATTGACAGCGCATATGTATTTCGAAAATTAGTTTCACGTTATTCACGTAGAAGCTCATATTGAATTTGTTGACGAAATACAAATAAAATGAATGTGCATTTGCACTTGTCGCGTTATATAATACATATATTTTTCAGTAATTATTTCCAATTATCTATTTGTGCATTTCATAAAGCATTGTCAAACTTTCTTAATTGCTAGAAGATTTTTAAAGTTTCATTCATAACTTAAGATTTATTATTACAGTTGGAGTGATGCTTTGCTTAGCAAATTGTGGTTTTACTGGAATATGCTTAACAATATGTACTCAGCTAATCCAGCAATATATTCTGACGCCAAATTTTATACAACCAGATTTGGTGAAGCTTGCATTTGGAAATGTTAGTAAAAGTTTTCAGTGTTTCTATCGTAATCTGGACCGGTAATATGTAGAATAAATGAAGCAAAAAATAAGAAATCAAGCAGAATTTTAAGTTTTAAATACATCTAAGTGCATGATTTAAATCATCACGAAGGCTTTTTCTGTACCTATAAACTCGAACAAGATATTTAATTGGGAACCTACTAATTATGTTTTAAAATACACAAGCCAAACATAAGTTTTGCTGCTGAAATAAAAAATAATTGATTAAATAATTTCAGTATTTTTATCTGACTCCAATTTTTAGTTGTGATTTTTAAAATTCATAAATTGACTTTTCACGTATTTAAATTAGTGATTATACTCTTTTTTTCTTTTTTGTAAATGTATGAAATGAAATTTGAGAAAACTTGCTTCGAATAGTTAAAGAACAAAGTAAGCAAAAGTTTATTTCATACTTGAATGGAATTTTAAAATAAATTATGAATTTTAGAAAAATTACATAAAAAAACGGAAGTTTAGAATGATGATTGCTTGTTGAATCATTATCACTAATTATATAGAATGGAATTTAAGAAAACTTATGACCGAATTATCACGACTGAATGATTTCATCATTAACATTACTAATCATTTACCACAAGAGCTTTATTATTCAAATCACTGCACAAAAATTAGTTCAGAAACTGCCGGAATTTGAACTAAATTCATTAATTAAAGTTTATGTAAAAATTTTTTTTTTTAGAATCGCAAAACTATGCAAGAATTGTATAAGAAACCGTATTATATACATCTTATCTTGCTTACTGCCTTTTTGATTCTTATAACTCTGTTTAATAGCTTTGGAAAGCGAATCGTCAAATGTGAGATTTCTTTTGAAGAGATGAGAAATTTTTAAAAAACTGAAAAATTAAGAGAAGAAAAATATGATCATATACTTTTTTATCCTTCATATTTGCTACTTAGAACCTTTTCAAGTGTTTAGGAATCATGATATCAGTAATAAGAAACATTATCTCTTATGATATCACTAATAAGTCAAAAACAATCGTTAGATTTTGCGGTAGCACTACTGTATCTGTTATACCGTATGCAATGGTTAGGTTAAAGTATGATTTTAGTTAAATAAATATTAAAAAGATACAGAAGTGATAGTAGACAACTTATCCATAAATTTACCAATTATTTCATTCATTAATGAACGTTATCTTCCAGGGATTTGTTGGATACCTTTTACAATATTTGCCATTTTACTTGTTCATATTTTCGTCTCCGCCATTACAAAGATCATTCAACAGGATATCGATTTGCGATGCATCCATGAACCCATCGAAATAATTCCAAGTAAATTACATCCTTTTTTATTCGGCTTATTATTTAATATGTGCTAGAAAATATGATTTTCCTTTTTATATCATATATCAAATAAATTGAGAAGACAATATTTATTTTGGATACATTATTTTACTTTATTTCATCAATGTTTCGTATGATTTAATGAATTTGAATCGTGCAATTACATTCTCAGAGAACTAATTATACGGGTATAATTTTTTGATTAATGCTTAATAATGAAATTTGACATAATGTAATCAATATAAATAATGAAAATGAAGATAGAAAAAAATTAGTCAAAATCTATCATTCAAATATATTTTATCATGGATGATAATTCTTTTGTCTTAAAAAAGAGCAATGATTATTCGAAATTTAAATTTTCCAGAAGATCGTTATTATGATCAGGTCCCAGTGCTACTTTATCTGTCGCCAAACTATACAACAGTATCATCAATAAGTGCCGCAACTGTTCAGCCATCTGATATGAAACATTTTTGCGAGTAAATTATGAAAAATAGTTCCTCTTCAAAATGCTTTAATTATAGGAAAATTCAAAATTCATAATTTTCAAAAACTTGTTTATAAGTACAAATACTTTTTTAGAATGTGACAAATGTAAACATTTTTATGAAATTTGAATCAATAGTAAATAATATTATGAATAATTGGTGAATCAAGCAGAAACTAACAATTGAATTAGATCAATGATTTAAACGAAGGAAATATAAAAGAGATAACAAAATGAACCATAAATTAACAAATTTTATCGATTGATCTTTTACAGTTTTTGTGATATTTTTATAGACTTTTAAACTTTTTTGAGATATAATATTTTTTTATTTTTGAAATCAAACTACTTCTCAAATTGTTTGCTCGCTGCTATATTTTACTTTAATTTCAGTTTAGCTTCATTTTTAATATTCATTCAATTCTTTCTTTCAAAGAAAAAAATTAAGTAGGATTGATTTCTACATCATTCTCTACTTTAAATAATCTTTTGTGATCCACCGAAAAAAATTTGGGTAAACAGATCTTATTAGGCTAATTTCTTTGTAAAGTAAAGGTTGAGAATAGATTTCAATCTTTAACAATTTTTATTTTATAAAAAAATTACTTTTCTCAGATCATAAACAAATTAGCATACTCGATCACAAAGTCATTTTCAGATTTAGCTTAAGAAATTGAGAAATTCATTTTAGTTTATTTCACTTATTTTAAATCTTCTCCTCAGCTTAAATTCACTTGTCCATTTCGAAAAATATCACATTCTTTTTTCTCAGATATCCGTTCCATGCAATGAATTGTACTTCCAATAGTATAGTCGATTGTCCATGGAGCAATTTTCGTTTGAAAACTTTTGAATGGAACTTCAAAGTGTTCAAATCAAATTTGCAATATCATATCATTGATATTAGCAATATAAGAAGTTTTGATTGGCGAGATATCATCTATGACATATATTTCTTTGAGAGTATCTTCACCGGTGTTAGTTGAATTCTCATTGAAATATTTGGAAAATTCATAAAACTCATCATGAGGTGAACTAAAACTTATAGAAAGAGAGAGACGATTAGATCTTCCCTGAAGATTCTGAAATCAAACAGAAGTTAGAAATCAGAGAAATCACATATTATATTGTCCTCACGGCATTCATTTACTAATATACTTAAAGTTTAATTGATCTTCGTTTTCTCTATCTAGACATAAACTAAATTATTTTAACAAAACGGCAACTTGATAAATTGATGCATGTAAAAATCAAGAATAAATTTTTTTTTTTTACTTATTGAAGCTCTGAAATTCGTAAATTCCTTCTGGAAAGTTGCAAAAGAAAGTCTTCGAAAATTTTTAAGAATTTCAAGAATCAATGTCGAGAATTACTTGATCCTTTCTCTTTCTCAGGATAATATAAAATTTGCATCAATTACCGGTTGTGCACTTCTCCTATTACCATTATTTACGGGTAGTATTTGTGGTATTAATATTTCATCGACGGTAAAATCACCAACCAAAAATATCCCTACCGGAATATTTAGCAGCTTGCTAACAATGCTTTTGGTGAGAAATTTTGCCTTTTAAAAATTTTAAGAAGTTTCACATTTCTTAATTTTAAAAGAAAAACATTTTTACTCGCATATTTGTTATAACAAAAATCTTAAACAATTATTTTACAGTTAATAACATTATCAGCTTGTGCATTGGCACTTGGCATAGAACGTCATCTATTATTAGATAAATTTGGATATGGAACTTATCCGAGTTTTCCGATCATCTTTACGGTTATTACTTTTCTAAACTTTCTTGAAAAAAAAATATATTTTAATTTTACAAAGTTTTATCAAACATTAATTGAATGAAATGATTTCGAATTTAGAGATTTCTTTCTCTTTTTTTTTAGATTTCTCGCCCAATAATGCTTATCATTGGTTTAATACTGATGTCAATTGCTGCTGCAATTCAGAGTATGTATAGTAAGTTGTTTACTTCGAATTTAATTATTTATCGATTAATTAAATTTATTAGTGAAAATTGACTTTTTCTTTTCTTTCTAAATCAGACTACGATGATTGCATATTGAATGCAAGAAGCATCTAATTATCAAAGTTATTAACAAAAAAGTAAATATATCTTTTGTCGATAACAAATTGAGCAAATCAAATTGACGAAAATCATTTAGAAGCGTTTAAGAAAGAGACAATAAAAATAACTAAATTAATATTAAATTATTAATTAATGGCATTGAAAATCACATAAATAAAAGTGCAAAAGATATGCCAATATGCCATGAACAATGCTATTTAATCATTGATAAATTAGCAATTTTTTCTTGATTAAATAAAATGAATTATTAATTTTTTTGATCGAAAAAATTAAGAAATGAGATAATAAAAATCATAAATTAATCATTGCTTTGAAAGTATATACAATTAAGAACAGAGCAGTTTTTTCAATAAAGCAAAAGTAATGAGAATTTCGAACAATTGAACTATTTTTCGCCTGTTTTCCAAGTATTTTTATGCTCATCGTGTACACTGATGCAGTGTCACTATTGGTCACTGATGTTTGGTCATTGCTGAGCAGGTTAATTAGTGTCTGTTGTGTTTGTATAGTTGTGAATTGCTTCTTTATTTTCCGTTAATTTCTTGATCTTTCATTTGTTTTCAAGCGGCTAAAAGTTTACTGCTAAGCATTATCACCAGTCATACCATCCCACTACCGCGGTTCTTCTATCAGCGAACTAGCAAACGGCGTAAATTAATTGCTATTGTGATAACAGCCTTTCTCACTTTGCCATATTTGTTTGTCAATAACTTGGATTATATTTCGATTATTTCAAGTAGCTGCATGCTGGTTGCATTAATTGCAATTAATCTTGGTACAACCATTTGCTCAACGCTTAATTTTCCCAGGTATGAAAGCAACTTTAGAAAGTCTTGTGTAAAAGTCGTAAAACTTTTCAATAAAATATTTCAAATTCAAACACTTCAATTACTACCGCTTGCATTAATTGATAAAGAATAATTTATCCTTCCCTTCACGCTTAATTTGTAATTATAAAAAATCAATTTGGACTTTTTATATATAAATGATATATTGTCTTGGTTGCTCGGACGTTATAATTGACTTGGTAGCAGTTAGATCAATAAGAAGTGGATAATGACAAATTTATCTGAATAATAAGTAGTTCTGATGATCTTGGTTATAGCTATCTTTCAATACTGATTCCGAAATCCATTTCTTATACATTTTTTATCAGAAATATCCGAAATTTTATCGGATTTCTGCCACTTATTTTTTCAATATTTCAGTTTTCAACCAACATTCCGATTCTTCCGGTCATTCTTCGGCATGCTTGGCATTATTGCTTGCGCTATAATGCTTTATGGGTGTAAACCACAAATTGGTATGATAGTAAGTACCATTGCAATCCTAATTTATATAATATTTCCATTACACAGAAGACGATTTCATCGTGGTACTCCATATGCTATTGTCGTTGATATTGCTAACATGTTGTTATATTCATCAACTCAAAAAAGTACTGCAGGGTATGGTTGTTAATATTTTTTTTTTTTTTTTTTTTTAGAGATCTAGGCTATTTTGGATTTCCGGAAGAGGAAATCTACCGTCTTGATAATTATAGATTTTCGTTTTTATTGACAATTGTTTGGAAAAGCCATGGGATAAAATTTTTCTATTACAAAACAAGATTGAAATTAACTGATAGATCATTCAGATTCCTAGTTGTCTAAATGGAAGAATGATATGAAATTAGCAAATTGAAGTTAGCTGGAGTGATTGCACCTTTCTCATTCATCATGATATAAAGTATTTGGTTTGAAATTATTTGTTGAATTTTTAATTTTTCAAGGATGGTCGAAGAGTTTGGTTCAAAACCTCGATGCATTGTTTTCACAAGATTTCCTGCACCTTGCGACAATCTTCTACGGATGGCTAAAATTTTATCACAAAGTATAGTTTGATTGGTTTCTTTTTTCTTTTTTCGTTTGGATAACAGAAAGTTAGGAGAAAAAGAAGGAGAAGAAAAGATGTTTTTTGAAATTTAGTTGGTTCTTACTCGAAAATCCGCCAGGCCTTAATTGATAATAATAATGTTTGCTGAAAAGATTGAATCGCATATTTAAACAGAATATTTAATCCAATAACTGTCTTTGAGCGATCAAGGCTTCTGTAATCGATGTTCGGTTCATTCGGAATTTTTCGTTCTTCTATCATAATTCAATATTTCGAACAATGCTTGCTTATTCCAGATCGTAGTGCACTTTGCTTATCACTTATTCGCGATACGGGCGATCAGGAAAATATTGGCTCAGAAGATGTGCGAACAGCCCGACAATATATGGAATATATCGATTTATCTGGATATGCTACACAATTTAAGTACCAAAAAGTATGCTATTCTTAATAATTGCGATTAATGAACGAATAATAATCGGAAAATATATTGTTACTCTGAAGAATAAAACTCGAAAATCGATTAGCAGCATAGATACCTTTGCGACAATTTCCGAAAATTATCTGCAAATTTCCACTCAAGTCTTCAATCTTAAGATCATCAAGATTTTATTATGATTCTACATAGTATGAAATCCATCTCATAAATGAAAATACGATGTAAATAAAATTAATGAAAAATAATTAAGTCTATTCTTATAATAGCTATGTTATATAATAATTTAAGATATTAAGAGTGAAATCATTTTAAGATGTCAGCAATAAATCATTTTGTTTAATCCAATTGTTGAATAATTTGACGGTAATTAAAATGGTTTCCAGATTAGTTCCTTGCATTCAATTGCATCCGCATTAGCAAGTTGTTGTGGTTTGGGAGTTTTTCAATCAAATACAGTTATAATCGAATATCCATCACAGTTGATTTATATTATTATTATTAATTCCATTTTATTTTAAAATTCCATAAAAGCTCATTCAAATCTTCATGGAATTTTAATTTAAAATTTTTGCAATTAATTCTTTGAGCTCATCGTATTGATTGCTTCAGAGCAGCTTTAAGAGGTTTACCGGACTCATTGCTCTATCATTACCATATGCATCGCGTCTGTGTTCAGCACTGTAATTTGGTTGTTGTTAAGGGTATTTTTCCGCTAAAAATATCGGTAATTCAAATTTAGAATTTCAATACTTAAATTTCTTAAAAATTCCACTTCAAATTTCTAAATATTCGGAAAATATTACTTACTTAATATATTCATATTCTTTAATTTATTATAGATCAATCGTCAAAATAAACTTCGCCAACTTTTGAAACTCTCAGATAATTAAACAGAAATTATTAATTAACAGATCAATGGAATAAACTTTTAAGAACTTAAAACGTTTATCATCCATTAATTAGCCGTTTCATAGCCAGTGGAATCAAATGAAACGATTGATATTTGGTGGATTATCGATAATGGTGATGTGTTGCTAATGGTTGCAAAAATGTTGAAGAAGCATAAAATTTGGCATAAAGCAAAGTTACGTCTATTTGTGGTGGTGGATATTGAAGATGACATCAAACGAATTGAGAAAGCCTTATTTCTCTGGCTAATTGATAATCACTACTTAATATCCAAAATTGAATTTATACGAGCTGATGTCAGCCTTTGTTTTCAATTAATTTTCATATTTAACTACTTTCTACCAGCCATCCATTTAGTTAATTTGTGTACTCAATTTATTTATTTATATCAATTTGAAAAAAAAAAATGCACTTCCACCATTAATTACGCTTTATTTGAAGACTTTTGAAAAACTTCACATTATTGCAAGAATTATTACTTAGAATTTTTAACAAATATCCAAAGTATCAAAAGTAAAAAGTCAGAAATTTATTAAACAAAACTTTTTTTTTTTTTTAATAAATATTTAATTTGAGAAAAATCCAAAATGTATGAAAAATTCATAAACTAAACGAAATATTTTTTTTTTCGTTTGTAGTCTTGGATTATATTAGATTATCTGCAACTTAGATCGTTACAAATAAAACGAAGATACTATAAAACTGACGACAAATCGTTATTTTCATATCTAAAACGATTGATTGGAATGTAAGAAATCACCATAAAATTTTATTTTAGCAAAAATCAGTGTTGGGAAATAACTCAATTTGAGTAATGATTTATTATGTAAATAAGAAAATGCTCTAATATTTTGCCACATGTCGAGCTTTTGATAAAGGAAAATAATTACGGTGTAATGTAGTGAATTATATTTGAAATGTTAAGTTTCATGTATTTAAGTCTTAATTTGGTACGATAAATACACCATGAACTTGTACCTTTTGCTACTCCCACAATGTTGAATAAATTTCCCGTCAAGAGATTTATCACTGAAATAAGCAAGCTTAAAGATTACTTATGATGAGATTGAAAGATTCCATAAATGAAGCAAATTTCATGCATAGATTATGAATGCTGAATATTATTTTGAAATCTTAGTTATTTCGTAACTTTTGACCTAATTAAGCTTTCAAGTTTAAGCGCAAACATTAATGAGAATTATTTTTGAAAATATCTAATAAACAAGCAAGTGATGACATTGATTTTGAGACCTGATGGAAAACCAGCACAAAATGCTGTAGACAGTGGATTTCATGGACTTATAACGAGTTCGGTAAGAAGTAATTCCCTGATGAAAATGGACGAACAACAGGTAATGTTTTGTGTTAGGTAAATGCTAGCATGTTTAATTATGATGATGCAGGATAACTTTTAGCAGTAAAGCTTATAAAAAATTTATTCATTAATTTAAGTTGTACTGCTACATAACTTTTGATAGATGAGACCATCGAATCGAAATTTGAAACTTAGCTTAATAAAAATACACATTCAAATTAAAAAATAATTTTTCATTTTAGTTAAAACTAGAAATTTCATCCTCATTAATTTGTGTCTTTTCATGTACAATGCTCTTACGATAATATAATGCTTGGAAATACTTTATTCCATTTTCCAATGAGAATAATTTAAAATTCTCTAAACTTATACCAAAGAAAAAATAAATCATTATGAAGATCGAAAATTACAAAATTTAACAGCAAAGAGCTCAACAATTAAACAAGGAAATCTTGGGACGTAGTTCGAGTGCTGCACTGGTACTGATGAATATGCCAGAACCACCAGTACATCTGGAACGTTTCTGGAAATATTTAAATTTTTTAAACGATATATCCAATGAATTGAAAAAAGTATTGTTTGTTCGAGGTGTTGATGTGCAATCGAATGTTGACTTGGAAACATCAACTATGAAAAATTAGAATATCTTGAGTTAATTAGCCGCTTATTCAATTAATCACTTGTCAACTCATTTTTTTCACGATATAAAATCCGAAATTCGAGAAAGCAATAATTGTATAATGATCTGTTTTAGCTTATCTTTTATGCGTTATTTTTCCATTAAATAATTTGGATAATTCAAAAACTCTGTAATTCAAAATTTGTCATATTTTCCTGTTTCATAACTACTAAAACATCATCAATTGCTACAATTCAAATTTAAAAATATTTAAATTTATTGAGCAGTTGTATATCTTATTGCCACTTCAGTTCGCTTCTCAATATTGTATCACATTATCATTTAGTTCAATAATGAATCAAATTGCATTAGATAAAATTTATTCCAGCTTCAGTGGTCATTTTTTTGTATAATCTATGTAAATAAAAATGTAAATACTCCTTGTTTGTCTTTACAAAATGTTTCAAGTTCTCTACCGATTGCTTTCAACATGTTTACTTTTTTTCACGTATCACGTCCATGACAACTAAAACTAAGTGAGTGGATTGAATTCTTTGACTCCACTTACACCACACCCTCATGAGCGGACTGAATTGTTTGACTTCGCCCTGCACCACGTCTTCATGAGTGGACAGAATTTATTCACCACGTTTACTTTCTGCATTGACGGCGGTTACTTCCTGCAACGTTTCAAATTCTTCATTGATTGATTTGAAAATTCCATAAACATCGCATTCGAACAGACTGGTGTTTTCAGATAGATAAGGTACATAATTTAAGCTTTTTGCTTTATGAAGGAATATAGTTCGTTAATTTTTTGACTTGTGGGAAATATAGTTGTGTCGCAGAAATGTCGAGGTCATGATAGTGTATCATGAAATATTTCGTAAAAGCAAATTATGGATTACCCTTCTGACTTCTAATATTAGTGTCTTAGACTGACTTTTTGTCGTAAATTTCATTGTTCATTTTCACATAACGTTTCATGTTTTTACCCATTAATTTCAAATTTTAACACAGCATTGCATTTAGCGCGTATTTCGATTTTTTTTTTTTTTTTTTTTTTTTTTTACGTTATATCTCCATAAGGACAAGCATGTAAAACACTTTGATTAAGGAACAAAAACAAGAATAAACGTGTTTCCCGCCAAAATGCTCCGATTAACAGATAAACAAAGTGAGATCAACTATTCAAAAGTCGACATATTGGAGATCAGAAGAGGATTCCCGAAAAGGTTTAAACGGTACGGATTTTAGAGCAGAACGTAATTTCGTTTATTTTTGATTTGTGAGAGATGTAATTCGTTCACTTTTTGATTTAAGGGAATGTGATTGCATCGCAGAAATGTCGAAGACATGGTAGTTTATAATGAAATGTTTCCTTCAAGCAATTTATGGGTCACCTTTTTTAATATTAGACTAATTTTTCTTCTAATATTAGATCGTATCTCGAATGCCTCTTTATCGTAAATGTTCAGTGTTCATTTTAACACAATATTTCAAGTTCTTACCTATTGATTTGAAATTTTGACACAACTTTACATTCGAATAGGCGCGTTGTTTTTGTTTATCTATATCTAATTTTTTTTACCTGTCATATCTGTGACAAATAAAAGTAAGTGAGCGGACTAAATCTATTAACCACGCTTATTTGAATGAACTAAAGCAGATAGATAGCACACCGAAATGCTCTCGAGATTGACTTTTGACTGAAATTAAAGTTGAATTCGAAACTGCTCAATTAAACTGTTGAACTATTGCTACTGCAAAAAATTATGTATGGTATTAAAAGATATTAACAGTCGTAAAGGTTAGTTTGTTCAGAATCTTAAATCTCCGAAAGTTTTCATCTATTGTTTTGAAATTTTAACAGAACGTTACATTGGAATACTTTAGGTAAGAACTTGTTCACTAAGCGTTGTATACTGAAGGCCACGTCCATTCTGCAGAAAGTAACTTTCGGAGATTAAGGTTTTTGATTTTTTTTTTTTTTATTTTAAAAAAAAAAAGGCAAATAATATCTCGCAGTAGATCAAACTTGGATCGCCGTACTCGCTAACTAACTTTTTCATTATGTACGCAATGAAGCTACTATATTCGCTAAAAGCGAATGATTAAAGAAATTGTGCGACGAAACGTCTTCAATCTGTTCTCAAACTTTCACTGAATATAACATCTTGTTTGTTTGAATGAAGCGCAGACATTGGATGTATGCTTCAAGTGGTCATTTTTGGAAAGCAGAAGTGGCGTTGTGGGATATACTAAATGTTGAATAAAATAAAAGTATAAGTCATCCACTCTGTTCACTTATAACATTTACTTTGATAAAAAGACTTCAACATTTTCGCTAATTCAGAAAAATCTGTCCAAATTTACTCAGTCAGTTTAAGCTGTTTTCCAGTAAAAGAAAAACAATTTAACTGATTTCTCAGTACAACTTCACTTCACTCACATCTAGGAGTAAGTGGCATGTTAATGTATAAATTATTATCATAAATTAGTAATATCAAACAATCGCGAAACAAAAAAATCTAGCTAACAATTCCAAAATAAATCACCGAAATGTTAAGAATCTAAAACATTAAATAAATTTAACATGAAGATTTAAAAAAAAAAAAAATGATGAAATAATATTAAAAATTAAAGTAATATGATTAAATTCATTATAAAATAAATTATTTTTTCCGCATTGCTAATTTCTTTCTATAAGGAAGAACTGAGACTGTTTTAGGATGAGAACTGTAAAAAAGGTCCAAATCAAATTTTTTTTTTCTTTTTTTCAGAAAAGCATTTTACATTTATTCATTTATCCTCCACAACTTACCTAATGAACAAAAATATAACTAAATTTGTTATTTCATATGAATAAATCATCAGCGATGTGAGCGGTTATACTTGCTCCAGATGTGTAATATGAAAACAGAAATTATGAAAATAAAACTGAAGACGAGCACTGGGATTGGACCAATTTCCAGGCGAGCTGTTTCTTCTGTATAAAAATGCCATAAACTTCTTGCTGCACGACGTGCTGAACGCCCGGAACCTAAAATAAAATAATTTCAAAGAGCAAGCAATTAACTACGAATTAAAAATTGGAAAAACATGTAACGATGCTTGAACCGGACCAAAAGTTCAACTTCTTCCAAAATGATTTAACTAAAATTTTGAGAAATGAAATAAGCAAGAACTAGAAAAAGTTATTTAAGAATTGACCTGCAGAAGGAGCACTACGTTTCTGTCGTACTATTGCTCTTCCAAAACCAGCTCGTAGTACTACACGTCCTGAATAACGACCTATATCAGGCATATTCGAACTTTCCAAATCAAAATAACTAAAATTCGACAACTATTCAATTTAGATTTTGCCATTATTACCAAACAGTATGTATATTAAACACCAATCACTGCTAAAAAAATATCCATTTAAAAAATGTGCGCAACGATTAAAGTTCAAGTAAAATAATAAATTCTACTAAGCATCGTACTACCAATATAAAACATTTACGGATATATTGACGGCATATAAATATCGAAAACATGCATTTAGAGTCGCACAAATGCACTCGATCACATCGCGAGAGATTTATTTTTTCTGTCTGCAATATATATTCATATATAAGGAATAATTTATATTTTCTATAGAAAACCTTCTGATAATTTATTCGAGACATAAAACAATTTTTATAAAAATATATTGTACACGTACAGGTATATCATAATAATTAAAATTATCTGAAATGATCGCTGAGAAGATATTCTCCTGCAATAGATTTTTAGCTATCATTGTAAGTGTGAACAAGGCCTCACATTACTCCGAATGTACATTTTGTAACGTACCGAGTTTTAAAACGATGTAAAGTATTTCAAAATCACATTATTTACATCAAACTAAGCCGAGCATTTTAGCTATTCATCGTGATGATTTTTTGGCGAATTTTAAAAATCATTTTTTGCAGCATAAATTTACCTAAATTTTTTATATTTATCTATATGTTTTCATGTTAAGCAAAAAATATTACCATGAATAAAAATGACAAAAAAATTTCAGAAAATTCAGAATCAGAACAAAGAGCTAGACATCTGCAAATAACTTCATTCCACATAAAAACTTGAATTTAAATATTCGATTCAAATATTTTGTCAATCTTCTCCATTTTTTTTCTGCTATCTTTTAAACATTCTCTTTTTTGTCTTAATTTTGACCGATATTTGGTCCTTGTTTATGATGGATATTCTGGCAAATGATATCTTGCAACTTGTCAAAGGGTCTCATATTATTATCACTTGCAAATTAAATTACCAAATCTGAAAGAAATCAACACATCCTGAACAAACAGCTTTAAACATTTTCTATCTTCCCAAAACATCTATGCCTCATTTTCTTTCATTCATAAATGAGCAAATCTCTGATTAGCTGAAATAATTTCTGCATCCGTGAGCATACCATTCATCCGACCTTTGCTCGTTCTTTTACGAATAACTTTTTAGTCTATTAGAATCGTAAAATAGGTTCTAAGAGTCAGTCATGTAAGAATAACTTTCGACAAATACTCAACGAATTAGGGCCGATAACATATTCCTGACACTTCAGGAAATCACATTACTCTGCATACTAACCATTCCAAATATCTCTTTTACTGAAATCAATTATTTATTCGACGCAATGCTCGGTGAAAACCGTTGCAACACTCTTTCTCTTTAGAAAAATTCTTATTAGCATTTTCAGTAATTTTCTTCGTAAATTTTGAGAAAAAAATACAAGATTTAAATAAAAATAAATAGTATTCAAACTATCCTCCTAAAATTATTTTAACACGAAGTTTCATTTCTATTATTTCAATTTAATTCTATTTTTTATCATTCTTGCAAATCTGATGAGCCTGTATTAAATAAATATTGTTCCATAGCTCCCTATCTTTCTTTGCTTCTGTCATTTGACTTTATTTGCAAAATTTAAGTCATCATTTACTTATTGTTATTCAAACAAAACACCAGATGAAATATATAAGTTTTTAATCAGAAATCCTCTTTCTTTTCCTTCCCGCAGTTCTCGTCCCTGACTTTCTAAAATACTACTGAACTGATAAAGTTGATCAACAAAAAACAACAAACTGAGTAATAAAACTCTGAATTCCTTCTTTCTTTTTTTTTTCTAACTTTTACCAATCAAAGTTTAAAAAATTGAAAAACCGTACAATTCAGAATTTTCCCACTATCAATCATAACTTATCTCTGATAGGGCTACAACAGATCCAGTTTCGATTTTTCTAAAAAATATAATGTTTGATTTACTTATTTATCTGTTCTACTTCATCAAATCGATACTGTTATATCCAAGTCATCAAACGGATCTAGCGGTATCGATTCGATAATTTAATGCACCCCAAGAGAAATCAGTAACTAGCAGCATATAGAATACGTATACAAACAACCAATAAATAGAAATCTTATAAAAAAAATTTCCTAGTTTTTGGCTGTCGTATAATCCTAATTTTTTAAAAACTTTCACAGTAATCGATGAAAATATGATTGCTTTTGCAAAGATTTTAAACCGATGAATAAAAAATAGTTAACATAGATTTTAATAGTCTAAACATAATATTACTAAACCATCTTACCTCTTTTCACATTCCTATTCATTTGGATATAGAAGCTGAAATTCTAAACGAATCTGTAACAGCAGCACATTAAGCCTATTACTTATTGAAGTGATTAATTTTCAAATTACAACTATGACGCTAATCTGATCTAAGATTTAAGCAACTTTCAATTAAACCCTCATTCTTTTCTATTTGTCAGATCATATATTTCTCATATAATTAAATCATATACTTGCTGAACAATTCAATATCTGATTAATCATCAAGTTGCTAAATAATTCATTGACATATAATTTTATCACGCTACTCACATATTTGATTACATTTAAGACTGTAGAAGCGGAGAAATCACCAAATACAATCGTTCAATCCATTCTGTTCCTTTTATCATCTGCCTTAACTCTTGTCTAGTTTTTTTTTTCTTTTTTTTTAACTGACAAAATTATGAAAAATACAAAACTGGAATAAAAAGTGCGAAGTGCAGAACACAGTAGGAAAGTAACTTGCAGTTATGACTTTAACTTGAAGAATCAGAGATAGATACAATGAACGGAAACTCTATATCCATGAGTGCTTGCTGTTTTTAAGGAATTTTCTTAAAAAGCATTTCAGAAAATAAGTAATATTTCCCTTCAGACGTCGTATATAACAAAATATGATATACAGTCTTTGCTAAGAAATTGAACTAAAAAATTGACACGAGATAACTTTTAGGTCAGATATTAAACGATTGGTAATCCTTCAGTCCCACCTAAGGTTGCAGCTATTTCCTCCATCAATTATGGTGCGTAAATGTTCGTACTTTGTTGAAATTTTTTTCCGGTTGATTTCAAAATTTTCTGTTTCCATTGCTTCATTTTTGCATTTTAATGTTCTAGTTCGTTTCCAATCATCATCATATAAATTATTCCGAAAAGATTCAGAAACAAAAAAATAACTTTAAATTTTAATTTCTTTACTTTCAAATACTTGAATCCGACTGCACAGTATTTTTCACATATCGAAGAGTTTTTTGCAAAAAGAAATGAATCGAAAAAGGAATTTTTTCCGACCTGTAAAAATCATCTAAAGTTCTCATAGCTAACGCCTCAGATGTATCCATTACCCAGAACTATTACCAAAGCTATATAAAGATTATACAGTCGCATCTTCTATAACAATGACAACAAAAAGAAGAGAGGAAGAAAAACAATGTTACTGATATTTGCATAGCAATTCGTTAAATCGTAAATTTCAGAAAAAGAAACATATCTATTTTGTCGCATTTATTTTTTATTTTTCATTTTTTGAAAATAATTATCCCTATTATATATTTGATATTCTATAATAAACCATCTAAATAAAAGAGTCAGCTGTTTCGTTGAATAAGATCATATCATAGTACAATAATTAATCAACGTACGCTATTTATAATTTATTTCTCGCAGAGCTATTGCAAATTTCCAGCTTGTAGGCGTTGAGATACAGATCTGTGAACAATTGATAAGAGAATATAGTAGTGATAAATATTATTGAGATAAATAATTAGCCATTCCTTCTGAAGTAATTTGCCATCTCTATTATCATCATATTTGATCAGCCATTTCTTGAAGATTATTCATATTCGAATTCCTAAGCTTATTAAAATTGTGCAAATATTATGTTGAATACAAAAATAACTGGGCATGTGAATAACGAGAATGTGTGAAGAAAGCGGAAAAAGAAGAATACAAGAAATGAGATTAAATATTAAGTCGGTGATAATTATTCAGATGTAATTTTTCATGTACATGCTCTTCAAATGTGATTGTTTTGCTGGACTTCTTCCAGTCTCCTTCTTCTCACCTAGAAATCTATTCTGTTGAATACACAAAGTCATTTGCGCCACCAGTACATTTGAATATTTGAACAATATTATTTTCTAATGGAATGCAAAATTTGTCGCATCGTTCCCTATCATTCAATTCATATCATACATAAATCATTCATGGATTCTGAGCGAAACAGTCAGCTACTTGTCCAACATTGTGGTACTCTCTGTGGATCGCGTAGTATCTGCCAGGTCATAGCATTGTGTAACATCTGCTAGTACCATCATAGTACCATCCATCGGCTCGGATATAGTGAATCTGCTACGAAAACGAATCAAATCTTGTTAACACAGAAATAAATTACATACTGCTTGAAGTAATAATTGGATTCTCGAAGCGATTCTTTGCAATCTGTACATCATTTTGTTTTGCTTCTTGAATGTTACTTTGTTGGATTATTTCGGCGTAGATGGTAAACATTAAACAGTGGAAGGAAATGTCGACTGCAAATGTTTTGACTTGAGTTGCATAGAATTTTGGAGATTTTCAATTATTAGATAATTCAGACATGTGAGATGGCTGTATATTATGCAAACTGAATTTCTCGTTGGAAGAGATGAAAATCAAAAAGCAAAGAAATTCCGGTAAACAAACATTGGAATTTATTAGAAGACCGGAAAATATGTGGAGACGGGAACAAATTTTATTGCTTTCCTTTCTATGTCGTATGATTTTGGTATGCTATGGGCGTATACATGATTATATATTTGAGGTTAGATTTTATGTTTTGATAGAGACTTTGATTTGATGATAATGAAGTGAAATAGATTTTTGTATGACTTGAAATGAAATGAAATGAATTTTGATAGTCCGAAATGAGATCAAATGGATTCTTGATATGAGTCAAATGAGATGAACGTACAGTTCAAAATGAGTTGGATGGAATGAATCTTTCTTGCTCTTTGAAGGGATCTAAATATCATCTGAAATAGTATGAACTGAAATAAAAGGAGTTTATGAGTCAGTCATTGAATTATAAATTAAAGTGGGAAGGGGAAATGAGGTCAGAGTAGCAAGAAGAAGTTATCCTTTCTGAAGTAAAAAGTGGTGATCATTATAAATTTAATAATTAACATTTAGTGAAGGGATTTTTGTGTTTAAGGATAGAAATATGGTTTATGGCGGGAAAGTGGGGATTTCTCATGTCGAAAATTAGACATTATTATATTTCAAGTAAATTAAAAAAAGTCTTTTCTACAAAAAACTCAGATACGAGGTTAAATGAAATTATTGTCCGATAATAGTATAATGATAATTCTTTAAGTGATTATGGTAAAGTCTATAGAAGCAGAAAAGCATTGTACGACAATAGTATTGAATTTTCTAAGAAATAGTTGAAAACGAAATTTCAAATTTTAAAAATTTCAAGGTGCATTTCACCGATATTGATTATAAAGTTTATTCGGATGCAGCAGAGTACGTTTATCATGGACGATCACCATATGAACGGACAACATATCGTTATACTCCATTGCTAGCATGGTTATTAACGCCAGTGTTAAAATGGCCTGATTTTGGTAAATATTCAATTAATTTAAGGCGAAAATATGCTTAAAAAAGTTAAGATAGAATAAAAATAAAATCACTGTATTGAAGGCCCAATGAGTTATAGAGTTAAGCATTGATTTGAAAATCTATGAAGAGAATCAAAATATTATGCGCATGTGATATTTGATTATTTGAAAAATGATTAGTCTTTTATCACAGTGATATAAATAATTCAATGTATTATATCTTTATTTTTTATAATGTGTAGGAATTGTAATTAATTCAGTGTTTCCATGAAATCAGCGACATCTATTCCTTCATGAAATATAATGTAAGTTAAGGGCTATTAAGTTCACTTTGCATTTCAATATTTATTGATGTATACCGAAAGCACTGAAAGATTTTGTGGCTCTCGCGAATAGGTATCCTGCAGTACATTATTTATGGAATCGAAGTTGTTGAAAAGTTATGAAATGTAAGGTGAATAAATCAAGTTCACAATTATTTAGGACTTATGAGTTTTAATATTTCTCGTACAAAGAGTGGTAAATAATTTACGCAAGCGAATACTGCTGAACAAATGGATTCTAAAAAAATCAAATAGTATGTGAAATTTTCAGGAAAAATTTTATTTTGTATCGTAGATGTAGCAGTTGGTTTTTTGTATTTCAAGTTATCAGCATGCAGTTGTACAATTCGCAAGGTTAGTAAATTGAAGAATTTTTTTTTTTTAGTAGTTTGTTGAGCGTTTCAAGGTCTTCAAATTTTTTTTTTTAAGAAAACCACTTAGTTTCAGCATTGTCTTTGAATTTCTTGTTTTTCTTATTTGTTTATTTTATCTTATAGTTTGTTAGATTCATGAACTAGAGTAGTATCCATCTAGCCATAGCAGTGCTGAGGCAATTCCTGGAAACAATTTTAATTTTTATATTTCGATTTTAACTTTTATCTCTTGAAATAGTTTTTTTAATAAATGTTTTTGTAGAATGAAGATGAATCGAGGATGAGGAAAAGTGTTGTGATTTTTTGGCTTGCAAATCCATTGACAGCTATAATATCGTCAAGAGGTAATGCTGATGTGCTTGTTTGTGCTGCTGTTCTATGTACTTTATACTTGCTTACACGAAAACAGGTGACATTTTCACAGAATTAAAACAATTC
Source organism: Onchocerca lupi (assembly GCA_028564675.1). Classification (NCBI taxonomy): domain Eukaryota; kingdom Metazoa; phylum Nematoda; class Chromadorea; order Rhabditida; family Onchocercidae; genus Onchocerca; species Onchocerca lupi. The sequence goes on along the minus strand of JAOVVO010000422.1, from coordinate 793 downwards.
TCAGCTTTATTTTTTGTCGTATAAACTCAGTTGTTGCAGTTTTGGGGTTGGACAGCAAAGGATAAAAAGTGAAGGAATGGAACGAAAGTGATCATGATTCCAAGCTGCCTGACAGATAATTGCTGTCCATATATTTTACTATCCTTGTAGTTATTAATAGTTGTTAATTACTGATTCGGAATGGGTTGGGGATTATTCAATGAAGAGAAGAAATAAAAAAAACTCTTTTAAAATTAGTTTGTAATGAGCCACTATAAGTAAGTCATCATTCCTTTTTTAGCGCAATATCAGTGAATATTGATGTTTCTGATTAAAATTTGCTGAACAGTGGGGAATCCGAGTACAGCTTTCCACTTGTTAAATAGGGCAGTTAGAAAAAGACCCACTATTGAAAAGGTGGAACTATATAAAGTAGTAAGTAAGATCTTGTAAGGTCATTAAAAATGAAATTCAGGAAAATATTTTCAGTGGTGTTTGGCAGCCTTAATATATGGATCATTAGCGGTACACTTGAAATTATATCCAATTATTTATTTACCTTCCATTTTCCTCTTTTTATCTAATGTTTCTTTATATTGTGGATGGATCGATTATGGCAAACGTTTGATTTCAAATGTTAAGGGATATATTTTTATATTGGTATGTTAGATACATATACCATCAGCTAGTACTATCCATGTATCTATTTCAATGTTCTCGTCTAAAATGAATATGGAAGATAAAACTAGCTGATTATATCAATGTAAAATATTTATATCCAGAATTTTACATATATATTTTAGAATTATATATA